>JBBPBT010000850.1:24650531-24667317 GCA_037974875.1 Cicer bijugum | reverse complement strand
CTATTCTGTTTTAATTTATATCATTCCTTTAATGAAATCTTTAATTAAGACTCAATTTTCGTTTTTCTTATACAATAATACCATTATACCTCTCTTAAATTTTCATCATAGAGAAAAAAAAAAAAAAAATCACACTCAAATTGTTTTCAATCTGAAAAAGGGTCAAAAAGAGAAGATAGACATGTATCTATTGAAAAAGTGCTTGGTTCAAATCCGGTTTGTTTTTCTAATCACATCTTTTATTTTGTGTGTGTCACTACTTCTTCTAGATTATTATTATTTACCTACAAGTTATAGTGGAATCAAACTATTTCTTCACAATGTGAATGATGCAAAGCATCATGTAGAGATAATTAGACCTTCAAAGTTTTCTCCCAATCTTAATGAAACTACATATGCACCAATGTTGACCAAAGAAAATCAGACAAAGACAATAGTTGCTACACTCCATGATGAAGGGAATAGTACAAAACATATTATTAATCCCCCTCCTTTGAGTAAAGAAAAAGTTGAAGTATTCACAAAAGTGCCTACAAAAAAATTGGATCCATGTTTAGGTCAATATATCTATGCTTATGATCTTCCAAGTAGATTCAATGAGGATTTATTAAAGGAGTGTCACTCTTTAATGATGTGGGAAGATATGTGCCCTCTTTTAAAAAACTTAGGTTTAGGACCTAAGATTATTGAGGAACCAAATGGAAATGTTCTTTCAAAGAAAAATTGGTATGCAACAAATCAATTTTCACTTGAAGTAATTTTCCACAACATAATGAAGAATTACAAGTGTTTAACCAATGATTCATCATTGGCTAGTGCAATATATGTGCCTTACTATGCTGGTCTTGATGTAGGTCGATATCTATGGGGTGGATATAATGTCTCAATTAGAGATGAATCACCAAAAGCATTAGTGAAATTTTTGGAACAACAACCTCAATGGAAAAGAATGTTGGGTAAGGATCATTTCATGATTGGTGGAAGAATTGGTTGGGATTTTAGAAGACAAAGTGATGAAAATGAAGGTTGGGGAACAAAGTTAATGTTTTTACCACAAGCAAGTAACATGTCATTTTTACTAATAGAAGCATGTGGTATATATGATAATGAATTTCCAATTCCTTATCCAACATATTTTCATCCTTCAAATGATGATGAAATTTTAATGTGGCAAAACAAAATGAGAAAAATGAAAAGACCTTACCTTTTCTCATTTGCTGGTGCTCCAAGGCCTAATTTAACATCTTCCATAAGAAATGAGCTTATGAAACAATGTGAATCTTCAAAAAGTTGCAAACTTTTTAGTTGTTACAATAGTCATAATAGCAAAAAACATTGTGGTGATCCTGTTAATGTTATGGAAGTTTTTCAGAATTCAGTTTTTTGTTTGCAGCCACCAGGTGATTCATACACAAGAAGATCAACTTTTGATTCAATTTTGGGTGGTTGTATTCCTGTTTTCTTTCATCCACAATCAGCATACAAACAATATTTGTGGCATTTTCCTAAGAATTATTCTAGTTACTCTGTTTATATACCTGAAATTGATGTCAAAGAGAAGAGAGTAATGATTAATGAAACATTGTTTAATGTTTCAAAAAGTCATGTGTTGGCAATGAGAGAAGAGGTTATTAGACTTATTCCAAAGATTTTGTATCGTGATCCAAGTTCTAGATTAGAGAAATATGAAGATGCTTTTGATATAGCTGTTAAGGGAGTTATTGGAAGAATAGAAGCAATAAGAAGAGATAATAGAAGCAAATAAGATACAGAAGTTGATGCTATTGTAGGTTTTTTCTGCAATTGCTTTTAATTTCATTTTTGTAATATTTTATTTTATTTTGAGAATTGACACATTCTTGTGTATTTCTCTACAATATCAAAATATTTCATTTTTTTATTAAGATATATATCTATAAAAACAACTACATTGATTAATTTTTTTAAGTCTTATATATCAAATGGACTGCATGCAAATTTCACTTTAAAGAGTTTTAACAATGAGTATGTAGAAGCTCGAGTTCGAATTAGAGATTTTGATTAAGCATTTTATCTAAAGACTTTTAAGTATCTTTATAATACATATGTCAACAATTATCGATGCATTTTTTTTTATATATTAAAAAATCAAAGCTCAATACGAGCTACATCAGTAATAAAAGAGGGTCAAAGAGGTGAGTAATTATTTTATTAACATTCTTTTGTGATTATTATTAGACTTAATTATAATTTTAATTCATTTATTTTCACTAATTTTTAGAATTAGTTTTTATATTTTAAAATTTAACGATTTTGGTCTTTTTTTAAAAAAATTTAATTAAAAAATAATAACGTAATATATTTTAAATGACATAAAATAAGATATAATGATATTGATCGATTAATACCTATAAAAATGCAATGAAACACATCAAAGTTCAAAAACTTTAGTTTTAATTTTAAAAATGATTCATTTTTATAATTAAATTAATAATATATAAATAATTAATTCATCAAGCTGATTCTATGTAATGAAATTATATGTCATGTCAATTAAAAGATGATAAATTATATTTTTTTTAAATTAATAAAAAGACCAAAAGAATCAAATATTAAAATAGAAAATCAAATTTTTAGAATTATTTAAATATGTAAAAGCCTTACTACATATATATATATATAGTAAATATAATAAATTATATTTTTTTTTAAATTAATAAAAAGACCAAAAGAATCAAATATTAAAATAGAAAATCAAATTTTTAGAATTAGTGAAAAAAGAAAATATTTAAATATGTAAAAGCCTTACTATATATATATATATATATATAGGTTGCAATTTTGACTTGACGTCCAAAAAGAAATTGACTTGACACGTCTAGAGAAAAGCATAGAAAATTGCATTCCTCTTTTTGCTTTGAAAATCTTTGACTATTAGTTAATGTTGGGAATATATAGGCTAGTAATTTGATCCACCTCGAATTGAAGAAAATTGCTTTAAATAAACTATTTTTTCCAACTCTGGTTTTCTTAGTCAATCAAACCAGCCATTATTATCAGCATAGCTGCCAAAGACTTGTCACTTAATCAGTAATTCATGGTTGAAAATAGTTATATCACAATCATAATATGTGCATATACTCTTATTTCAGTAATTTATGTTATATAATAATTTTTTATAAACAATTTTCAGAAAAAGTACAAAAATAATTAGCAATATAATATATATTAGTAACTAGTGTAGAAGCCTGTGTGCTGTACAGGGAAATTCAATTACAAATATTTGATAAATAATAAAATATTGTAAGTAAAATTAAAGTTCAATTAGTGTCATCATAAATATCTCAGATAAGCAACATGATGAAACTACATAATCATTTTATTTGAAATTATTGATCAACATGATATTAAATCCATATTATTCAAGTTAAGGTAATACGAATAATTAATTATAAAATGAAAAAGATATATTAAATTTGCAAAAGAGTTTGGGTGATTTGAGGGTATAGAAAATTCTGATGAGTAGATTTTGATAAATGATTATGAAAATAATACAATTTGAGGAAATAGGAGAGGGACTTTGACTCAGTTATCATTTTTGATTGCATCCAACAATCTAAATAATCACCACATAATCATTTTTATGTTGTGGTGCTTTAGTTCACATGTACAAACAATCTATTTCTTTCTTTTTAATTTTTTTAAAATACTTTATTTTATTAATTTCTATGTTTCCTTTTTGTTTATATTTTTTGAAAAAATATTATTTATTTGAATAATAAATATCTATACTTATTTATATATAAAGGGAAACTAAATTTTGGTATAACAACTTTTTTAAAATTTTTATTCTTTAATTAAAATATTTTATTATGTTACATTTGAAAATTTAAAAAAAAATCTATTTTTTTACTTAACAATTTAAAAAAAATGTTACACCAAATTAAATCATTTTTTTAATAGCTTTCTTTTATTGAAGGTAATTTTATTTTAGATTTGTCAGACATTAAATATTAATCACAAATTTAAGTGGAGTTGTAATAGCTTGTCTTCTTAAAAGCAACTGATAGTAACGTAGAGTACGACGAAAGTTGAATTTGTAGCAGCTGCGAGAAGTAGTTGTCAGACTATATAGATGGAAAGGGTGTTGAAGAAGATATGCTACAAGGACATTGAAAGTACTGCCATCTTTTGTGACAATAGCTCAACAATTAAGTTGTCGAGGAACCTAGTGATGCATGGCAGGAGCAAGTACGTTGATGTGCGCTACCATTTCTTAAGGGAGCTTGTAAATGATGGAGTTGTACAACTTCAGTTTTGTGGTACAAGGCCTCAGCTAGTAGACATCCTCCTCACCAAACCGCTAAAGTTGGAGTCATTTCGGGAGCTGAGAAGGAAGCTTATAATTTGTGATTTTTCAGGAGTTAACTAGTTGCAAATGAAGTCTAGTTCAAGAGAGGAAATGATAAGTCTTAGTCAAATAAGGGTCATGGTCTTCAACATTGTTTGTTAGTTGATTTAGTCAAGTTTGTTTTCCTAATTTTTGTTAGAACAAAGATGTAGTTTGTTATAACGCGTCTGTTTTTTCTATTTATTTGTTGCATTATCAAAAGCAATCAACAAATCATTTTTCATAAATGTTATTTGCCATCTCTTGAGTTTTGGTTGCATCCAACAATATTTTTCTTTTAAACATAAGTCTAGATATATTTTTTTAACAAAAAGAGGTATATTTATTTTTTAAATTTAATAAGGTATTATAAAAAATTAATCAACCAAAATAAATATATATGTCTCTCTCTCTTTTTTTTTAATTATTTATGTCTTTGTGCATTGACTTTATTTTGTTATTTTGTTAAGAGGAAATTATATTTGTAAGATATGTTGAGTATAATGAAAGGGACTCAACTCCCACAATATAATAAACTTGTGTTTAATATTTAATGTATGATGCGTCTCATATAAAATCACTTTGAATAAAAGAAAGCTACTAAAAATATGATTTAATTTGGTGTAACATTTTTAAAAAAATTGTTACGAAAAAAAATTATACTTTTTTAAATTTTCAAATATGACATGATAAAATATTTTAATTAAAGGATAAAAATTTTTAAAAGAAAATGTAAATTTAGTTTTCCTTATATATAAATAAGTATACATATTTATTATTCTAGTAAATAATAATTTTTTAAAAATCATAAGCAAGGAAAATAGAAAATAAAAATAAACTATTCACCAGAAAAATAGAAATAAAATAAAATGCTTTAAAAAAAATTAAAGGAGATAAATAGATTGTGTGTACACCTGAACTAATGCACAAAGACATAAATATAATTGGCTTTTTAGATTGTTGGATGCAATTAATGGTGATAGTTGAGTCAAAGTCACCCTGTCTTTTCCATGTCAAAGGAAGAGAATTCATTTCTCAATTTGAGAATATACAAAATTCATTATTTAAGTCAAGCATTTTCATCAAAATAATCCTAAGAGCACATTGTTTAATATATAATTTTTGATGTCTTTTTTATTGATTAAAATACAGACGAGTCTCATTAAATTTATATGAAATCTATATATTTTGCTGGGACTATATTAATTTTAATCAGCCAAATAGAGTGTGATAGAAACTGAATGTTAAACCTTAGACATATTAAGGAGTTCAACTTATCCGATCTAACTCTTCCTCCATCTTCTATATAACATCTTTTAAATTAAGTAATTTCCACATTAAATATTGGGTAGTAATCTATAATTTTATTTAGTGGTGCTATGAATACAGTAGAAATGAACAACCAACAAGAAAACTATTTTTTAAGGGCTCTACAATAATTTTTTGCTTATATAAATAAAAAAAATTAATAAAAGTTTTAAGTAGTAGTGTGTAAAATCATTGTAATATAAATTTATATGATTAAAATTATATATTATTTAAGGAATTACAAAATATTTTAGAAGTTTGTGGACTTGATATATTAATAACATGAGACCATAAGAATATTAATAGACGTGGTCTTAAGTAAGGAGATCATTTGTCCTCTTTTTGTTGGCAGCAGAAGGCTTAAGTTCTATATTGAGATTTTCAATGGAGGTTGGTTTGCTTCCTGGTTATAGTGTATGTGTTGATTAGAAGTGCCAAATTTAGGTGTTTTTAATGTGGCATTGTTGGGCAAATGAAAACTTAAAACTAATAAGGCGGATTATGGTTTGAGGTTTTTTCTTGTTAGTATGAGAGTATCAATGGGAAGGTTTGTTATAGTACTCTTTTGGCCTCGCTATGGTGGAAGGACATTAGGAGTGTGAAGGTTAGTAGTGGGGCAAAAGGAAAAATTAGTTTTCATAAAATTTAGTGAGAAGTATAAGTAATGGAGATTATACTTTGATTTGGCATGACCCAAATTTTTCCATTTTCTAAAAACACTTAGATTGCTTAACCAAAAAACATATTCTTTATCAAATCATTCAACTTACAATTATAAAGTAGGTTTAGTAAAATAAAGTTGAATCATAAAGAACATATATTAGAGTAGGGGTGTACAAAGGACGGGTTAGGTTGAGTTTGATGTGTCCCTTATCCAGTCTTAATATTTGATCGGGTCAAATTTTAAACCCTAACACGTCCCTTAACATGATCAAACCCGATGAGTTGCAGGTTCATTAAAGACTTGACAAAATAAAGACGAGATGCCAAATAATAATCCTTCAACTTTTTTTTTAGAAAAAACAATTAAACATAAATAAACTCATAATAAGGCACATATAGTTACCACTTGCCAATTCATTCCAGAGTAGTAACTCATAATAAATTACGAAGATAATGATTTTTTTTTAAAAAAGGTGAATCAATAATAAATAAATAAATAAATAAATAATAATCATTTGTCTTTAAATTAATTTGGGACGGTACAGGTAACACGAACATGATCATTTTTCTACCTTATCCTTGTCTTGTTCTTTTTTTTTTTGGATTAGGTTAGACTCATCTCATTAGTTAGAAGATAAGACAGGTTCGTGGGATAGGTTGGATCTTGTACACTCCTATATTAGAGTAGCATATAGAGGCAACACCAATATTTTTATACTAGTTCACAATCAATTAGTTCTACATCTAGTCCTCCTATTATGGAGAGATTTTTTCTCAATACAATCAAGGACTTTGTAGAACGAGAAACATAACAATGGGGGGTTTGACTTGTGTTTCAAATTAAAAACAAAGTTATGAAAGTAGAACAAATAAACAAAAACACAATAACAAAGTCAATTTATCCTTACAGCCCACAAACACGGTTGCTACGTCCAATCCCCTTCAATGTAAAGGATTAATCCACTAATTCACCAACTTAATCACACTTCCACTAAACACCTGTTAGTCAAATTGAGTGTGTTCAAGTTTTCTCAACCTTGGACCTTAGTACAATCAAGTTGTTGAGGAATGCAACATCTACTAAGCTAGGTTACAAAAAAATAGCTTTAATGATTTATGAATAACTCAGTAATTACACAAACAAATTTGTATTCTAAAAAAAAACTATTTCTCAGTAATTACACAAACAAAAGAGAAAGGCATTTGTATTGTGTTTATTATGGTACATTGTTCTATTGTTGTTGTATTTGTTTTCAACAAGGATGACAACATAACCTACACCCGCAAATACCCTCTCAAATCTATTTGATTTGGGCGAAAAACCCCGTTTTGATTGGATCTAGGTGCGGATTTTCCCCGAAATTAAAATTCAAAGTCAAGGATGGTTTGGGATAAAATTATAATTTTTAACTTTTCTATACATATATATATTGAATATACTTAATATTTTTTTAAATATTGAAAATTATAACCTTATCTTTATAGAAAATATTTTTTTATTTTATTATTGTCTAATAATAATCATTTTATTATATTAATTATAATAGATATGATTTTTAAATTTATAATTTTGTATATATTAATGGATGAGGGTGTGGGTAGGGAAACCTGAACCCTATTGTGGGTGGGGATGAGGGGCTAAATTTCACAACCGGTTATAAAATGGGTGCGGGTGTGGGTTTTCCCCGATTAGCCGGGTGCTGAGGAGGCAAAATCTTCCCTCGCCCCGTTGTCATGTCTAGTTTTCAATGAAAATTGCACATTCTTTTGTAGAGAGCATTATGGTTTCTGATTACTCTCATGATTGCAAGTAAACAAAATGAATCATGATTTTTTGTATCAAATCTTTCAGAGATTGATTCAACATTAAAGATTGTCCTGAAATATTCTTTATAATTGATTTTGCATTTCCTGATATGGCAACATAAAGAACAAATGATATCATGATCAGAGTATGGTTCATAGTCCTTGATCCACTATCGCTCATAGATCAAATACAAGTAATAAAAACGTAGCTTAAGGCAACAACTCAAGTAGTCTCACAAGGACTTCTGAAAATATTAACTGAATTCAAAATCAATAAAACATAATTAGGGGGTTTTGAATTTAGGTTCGAAACAATTTGAGGAACTAATTACAATCAAGTTATTGGAACGACTAATCCACTAGTTTGAGCATTTTAGACCTATTATATATTCTATCAACGGGTTCAATTCAACTTGGAGTTTAATTCTAGTTTGACTATAAAATTGATCAAGCAAGCGTAAATCAACCCTATGTGAATTTTGTTTCTTTGATTGGATTAAACAACATAGTAATCGATGTATTTACGATCAAGCATCGAAAACTACAATTAAATAATTTATAAATTGAATTATGTCAAACCAAATTATCAACTTTAGTGACATTTGAATTAAGCAATCAGAAAACAATATAATTAAGTGGAAAAGAGTAGAATCATCAACGTGAAGTTAACATTATAAGTTAAACCTCAAGGTCTTGATGAAATATTGAAATAGTGGATTTATCCTAGAATTTAGCCTTACATCAAAATTTCGCAAAAGAAGGTCCAATACTAAATATTATTGAATAACTAGTGGCACGATACTAAATATTATTAAAAATGCTAGGGTCACATAATCATCTATTTTGACCATTAAAGTTTCAATATGAGGTTTTGCTCAAACATAAAAATTCTAATTCTGACTCTTAGCTTTACAAGGCCTACTTGCATATCTCAATCCGATATTCAGAGCTCAAGTTATGACCTATAGAGCAAACAGTGGTTAAAATACAAATAATTATATTAAAACTCAATTATGATCCAAAGTTTAGAAACATGCTAAAAAAACTAATCTTATGCTAAAAATAGCTTAAAAAACATCACAATTTAAAGCTAGAAGCATGTGTTCAAATGCATTGATCAATCATTCCGACAAATAACATATTTAGAGTATTGAACAAATGATCCACAAATTGGTCTTCTTTAAAGTGTTGACTATTTCAAGCATTGACTTTTCAAAGCTTGTCTAATTAGAGCTATTATTTCCATCAAAGCATTTAGTATCTTTAGCATTGATGTTTTATCAAAATGTTGACCTTTTCAATGGAAGGAAACAATCAAATGCTAGATGAGATAATAAGAGGTAAACAATCGGAGGCATAAATAAATACATGTTGGTTGTATGCATCACAGGCAAATCAATCAGAGCATGGCTTGTATTTGATGGAGTCACCAGATATGCGTTTCAGGGCGCATTTATCAAACTTAGAATACAAAAATTAGAGTGGAGTCTTGGTGTTCCTATAACTTGGATCAAAGATTAGACGAAGCAGCGCAAAGTCATATTAAATACCTGATCTGGGAAATACACACTTAAAGACAGAGCATTGGTACTTTAAATTGTTCCCAAAAATAATTTTGTTATCATCAAAACAAGTAAGGGTCATAGTTCTTCAAACCAACTTGGTTATAACAATATCCCTCCTTTTGATGATGAGAAAAATCTATTTTTATTTACAATTTTTAATTTTAAAGGAGTGAAAAGAATCACATAGAATATCACAATAAGGTCCTTCCTTAAAATATACATGTTTAAATGCAAGGTTGAGAGATACTCTGATACGATAGTTGATAAGAGCTAGTGATCAAAATTAAATCGATTGGCCAATCGATTTTGTAATATGTTTTTCAAAACCGTTTAAGAAATCCATTTGGATGTCGATTTGGCCAATACAGGAACTTAGCCAATTTGACAAAATTGATTTGGAAAACGATTGGCTTTAATACAGGGGCTCAGTTATTCATTCAATCGATTTCTCAATCGATTGAATTAAGCCCAGAGTACAGATTTCACTAAAAATCTTAAGGAAATCGATTTTCCAATCGATTGGTGTAGTAGAAATTCTTATTTTGAGTTAGATAATCGATTGCTCAATTGATTTATCAATGTTTTGGTCAGTTATGTATTACTTGATGGATTGAGAACTTTATTTTGATTTCATTTTTATTTGGCAAGCATTATATGAACTTTTAGCATATGGAAAACCCTTTTAAGGTGCATGCTAAGTTGAAAGGTTATTTGTGCATTTAAAAACTTAAATGTTATGTATTAACTGTAAATTTCGGTTGGTGACCCTTTACAACTATTGTGGAAATTTGGGCTTTGCCCTCAGATGAGAGCCAGGACTATCCTACCAGTCCATACCCTGTGGATGGGGATGTAGATGGGAATGTCTGACTGGAGCTACGTTAGGAGGATCTTACGGGGCGCGTGGAGATCACTCAGGGTGTATAGTTTTTGTTGGTAGAATGATCAGATTAGGTTGACATGGAGGAAACAAATGTCTTTCTTTTGGGTTGCTTTTATTTTAAATTGGAAGACTGTACATGTACTATAATATTGTCAGCATGACATTTTATTTTAGATGTATTCCATGTAGCGCTTCTTGATGTGTAAATGCTTTAGATTCATATTTCGAAAAACTTTATCGCTGCTTGTAAATTTTAATGACTTAAATATTTATCCAAAGGTATTTCCTTATTTGTTTCTCTGTTTTATTTTAATTTCTTTTGAAAAAAAAAATACACCATCGCTTTGAAAATCGGGGTGTTACACAACTTCTTTGTATCATTTAGAGTGTTGACTTTTTTATAGCGTTCACTTTTTCATATGATAGATAAAAATTCAGAGTTAGACGATAAGACATTTGATGTGATTATCAAAGTGATTATCAGAGGTAGAGGCAAATTATTTCTTGTCACACTTATTGAAAATAAAGGCAATTGATTCTTGTGATATTTATTATAATCCATATTGCGTTCATCAAAGGCAAATAAACTATGGAATTATTATGCATTTTCGGGGGCACTAGGACGCAAGTTGTTTCACATATCAGACTTATAGAAATAAAGCGAGGAGAATAGTTGAGTTGTATCTTTGTATTCGTCTAGGTATTAGAGTATACAATGAAGGTCTATTAACCAAACATATGGATTTGAACATGCGCACTTAATCGCAACATTAGAGCATTAAATTGTTCCGACAAACGATTTTGTTATCATCAAAACAATTGAAGGACATATTTCTTCAAATCAACTTTATTCCAACAAGTAGGTGTTAGTGGAGGGTTAGTCTCAGTAGGTGAGGATGTTTGGTTTAGAGTGTTGGAGCTGAGATGGAGATGATGTGTTTATATCTAATGGTTAGAAAGTGTTCTGCTAAGGTAACCTAAAACATTTCATCTAAGGTGTTGGTGTTTGTGTCGATGTCAGAGTTTCAAGGTATCAAGTGGAAGGTTTGATAGAGGAAGGGACAATTAGTTCGTATCTTGGGTAAAGTGTATGAGAGGTTCTTGTTTAGGTTGTTCATTACTACTTGTATTACCAAAAATATTGGAGGGAGTAGTTTTCTCAAGGTTTGGCCTTACCTTCGGTTTCTTCCTCATAGTGAAGGTAACTTCTTCCTCATTAACACTTGTTTGTTCTTCCTCTTCCTCTTCCTCTTTAATATTCAACGTCTTGACAACTCTTTTCCTTTTCTTCTCAAAGACTTGAGCTTATCTTGGTAGAGGAAGGCAGACTAGAGTCATCTCTTGTTAGATTGACACACCTTAAGTATTCCATTACTAATTATTATCTTCCTCAAATATAGGAGCGTAAAAGTATTCAACCACAAAGGGAATGGTCTGAGATCCACTGGTTTGACCATATTTCCTTCCGGCATTGCCATTGGGTCGAATGCAATTCCTAAGAATGATCAACTTCATCTTGATGATGTTGGAAATTTTGAACAATGGTGCACAAGAAGAAACTAGGTGTCCTCTTTAATAGTTCCTCCAACTTCCTCTAGAGCTTGAATGAGGAGAGTTCTTGAATAGTGATGACTCTAAGGTAAGGGATAGTTTTGTTGGATCTTTTGTTGGGGGTATGCTGCAAATTATGAACAAGAAGATGATGAACTCGATGATGATGAAGGTTGCACAAATAAATTCCAAAGCGTGTGTATCACACTAAGCTTTAGGTTCGATTCGCCCCCACCAATCTATATATATTGGATGCAAATGGGTTAACCGGCGAATCCCCTTCAGGATACTTTGGAATCCTTGAAGTGAATTGCACATTCACATCAAGCATATCGATCAACGGTGTTTTACAAAATAAAGTTTCTTCGTTTACTCTCGTGCACTAGAGAAAAGAAGAAATGACTCAGAAATATTTTTGACTTATGTAACATGAATTTGTGTTGTTTTGTCTTGTGTTTTCTTCTTGTTATTTCTGCCTCTAAAATATCTCTATTTATAGAGATACTCATACCAATTGGTGAAAGAAAACAACTCTTCAACTCATACCAATTGGTGAAAGATTGCAACTTTTGATAACTTAATAGATGCATTGGTTTGAATTAAAACCAATCATTGCAACCACTTGACCAAGTGATACATTCAATTATTTAATTTTGCTACATTAATATAGCTATTAGAAAAATCCAAATATATTTTGGAAATTTCCCTAACAAGTTTTGATCTTTCCTGACCTAGAGTTTATGATACATGATCTCGTGTGTTCCAAAATTAAGTTTGGAAGATTAGACTTGATCATTTAAAAGATATTGCACATTAGACTCTTGTGATTTTTTGCTAACGTGATCCACATACCAACCTTTTGATACTTCGCATCCAAATAAAATCTTGAAAAGTATTACGTATTTAGAGAAGTTAGATTTGTTTAACTATTTTATGTGCTAAAAAAATTGAATGAAATGGAGATTTAATATTATCGTTCAAGAAAATAAAAATGTTCATAAAAAATGGCTTACTTGATAGAACATTTAAGCATATATATATATATATATATATATATATATATATATATATATATATATATATATATATTTATATAAAGATATTTGATTTTTTTTTATGGTAACTTCAAATTAAATTGTAAAGATCTTTCGAATTTTGATGGTAAAATTATAATTGATGATTAAAACTCATTAGAGATGTATTATATCAGCTCTTGACTTCTATGTTAGGTTGACTGGCGGGTTGTTGAAACAATTGAAAGGACTTGGTAAAAATATTATGTATCTACTCTTGATTTTAATTGGTTGTAGTTTCTCAATCACATTTCCAAACAACAATGTTGCTATCAATGTGAAAATATTTCGTCAACCAAGTGCTCTTTATATATTTACATTACAAACATCAATATAATAAAAAATTGCATAAAATATACGCAAACATCAAAATAATTGTGCTACATGTGAAAACAACCAAATAATTGCTTTTGAACGGTTAACTATTTTTTGAAATTTGAATCACTCATTTACAAGTATTTATTTGACTCAAACATTTATTTGGATCGATCCAAATTGGGTTGGTTGAATTGATCCAACCCACGTAATGGAAGAGAACATTGTAGTTGAGAAAATTCTTAGGTCAATTGACTGAAAAATTTGATCAAAAGTATTCTATTACAAGGATTCCATTACATGCTTCAAGTGCCATAAGCATAATATTTCAACAACTAATTAATACATTGTACGCTATTATTTCTGCTGTAGTTATTTCCTCAGAAGCAATCCATGTTGCGACTTTCTTGAACTTGCCAATGAGTGCTTTAAGGGTCAGTTCAAGGAGTAACTCGGAATTAAACGTTTGAAACAAATCAATGTTGAAAAATCATATTTTTCCGTTCTAAAATAATTGACAAATTTTTACAATTAATTATTCCAAAATAATTTATCCTTTTAATTTTGAATGGAGTTTTTTTTAATTGTACAATTTAATACTACTTACATAATTTTCAATGAAATATATTTTACTATTCATTTATGACATTGATAACACATCAATAGCTAAAAAGATAACTTGGTAAAAGTAATATCATCTCTCTTTCATTTATACATTTTAATATATATAAAATGATTAAATGACTCAATTATTTTGAGAAAGAGAATATTATTTTGATGGAACAAATGAAGAGAATGATATGTGAATTCTTAATTTAGGGTTAATATTCTAATTTTATAAACAATTATTTTTTATTTTATTAAAAAAATTTATAATAAATAATATTATTTAATAGTCTTATTGAGTAGATTAACTCCACAAAATTTTTGTAAATTTTAAAATTATTTGATACTTTATTAATTAATTTCAAATGAATACGTAATAAACTTTTAAAAAATATAAGTAAATATCAATGACTATATTGCATAGCTATGTATTTTGGATTTATGTAAAATTTTATGTGTTTTATCCTTAATATATTAAGATAATAATCAACCGTAAAATTAGTGAAATTTATCTTTTATATTAAGTTATTAAATAAAATAATTTATCTGATCATACTTAATGTTTGAGTCAATGAATTTTATCCTTAATTTACTTTTATGTAAGATCCCCACCCTTATTTAATTATACAAACATAATTGTTAATTAATATAAATGATCTGGAAATAAAGTTCTTATGTATTCTTACATACGAGAAAACCACGAATAGGTTTTGGAAGGCGTTTGGATGTTTCTTGAAGGTGCGGTTGGTCATAGAAGATAAGGGACTTGAGAGGTAAATCAACATAGGTTTCAGGATCGGAGACAGAATCGCAGAAAGTGTTGAATGTTGTTTGTTGTTCTATAAAGGATTTAATGTATTTTCGCGATAAATGGTTTGTTAAAATAGTAAAATTATTATATTTGAATGTAATTATTGTAACCTCATATAAATAGAAGATTGTTTGAGAAACACAAGAAACACAACAATCACATATTTTACAATAGTATTAGAGTATAGGTTTACTTGAAGATTTACTTCCATTCTTGTTATTTTATTAGGCAATATATTATGATAGATTGGACCTATACTTGAATAGATAGTATCATGTAAATATTGTATATAGTGTAATGTTAATAATTGTATTCAATAAATATATAAAATGCAGGTCTGATGTGTAAAATACACAGATTCTATCCTCTCTGAACGAATATCCAAGCATCGAAATATTTTAACTAAGCTGAATAAAATTCGATGAGTCTATAATTTTATAATCTATATATTATATTGTTCTTTACACTATTGTTTTTGAATTCGTATTCTTGTCAGGTCAGCCAACTATGCATCTCTCGTGACTGCTCAGTTTGTTGTGTTGTCAACATAAAAAAATTAACACACGTCGTGAATTATTCTAAGAACAATATCGTAATAATGCTTGGATTTTTTAGTCAACCAAAAAAGGCTTGGATTTTAGATCTTTTTTGGTCGAACGTATTGGGCTTCAATACAAACCACTGGAACAAAATTGACCTCATAAAATAGTGAAAAATTTATTTTATACCCCCACATTTGTATTTATACCTCTACAAATTTTTAAAATTTAAAATATGTTCTTGACTTTTTTTTTTACTATTTTATACACTCAAATTAAGATTTTCTGGAAAAATTTAAAAAAGGTTTCACTACAAAAGGTTTCTCTCAAAATATTTTTAAAAAAAATTTTGTACAAAAGTTTTAAAACGTATACTACCGAAAAACTTGTAAAAAGTTTTTCAGTACAGGAAAGATTTATCGAAAAACTTGTGAAGAAGTTTTCCAGTAAACACCAATATTTTTAAAAAAATAACTTATTTTCTAGAAAACTTCTTTACTGGAAAATTTAAAAAATATTTTTCAATATATAACTTCTTTACCGGAAAACTTAGAAAAAGTTCTCCAGATTGTAACTTCTTTAATAAAAAATTTAGAAAAAGTTTTTCAGAATATATGTTATATACCGAAAAACTTAAAAAAAAATCCGATAAAGTTAAAAAAATACAAATTTTAAAATTTATATAAAAACGTAGGGGTAAAGGTTAAATGTGTGGGTTATAGAGTAAAATTTTCTAAAATGATTGGTAAAGCTCTTAAAAACCCAAGTAGTTTCATGATACCATTACAACGTCATATATTTGGGTGGTCTAGTTATGGGACAACAAAACATGTACGTCAAGAAGTATGATTGTGAACCATGAAATGAAAAATTTGCCGTTCATTCACTCCTACTTTCAAAATACATAGAAATATTGTTTTACCTCTTTTACCTCCTACTACGCTATAGTCAAATTTATTGAAATTATTAACATTTTCAAACTATCGAATTTACTTAAAAGAATTCTAGAAAAATTACATTGCGAAAATTGTGGTCATTTAAATTTTGGAATTTTTAAACAATTTTGAAAATGTTGCATTTCAATGTTTTACGTATATTTAAATTTTCAAATCTTTTTTATAATTTAGAAAAAGTTGTATTTTGAAATTCATTCAAATTTTTGAAAAAAAAATTGTATTTTGGAAATTTCATATTCAACAAAAATTGTGATATTTTTCAAGCTTTTGGAGAAATTGAATTTCAAAAATATCACGTTCATCCAAAATTTTGAAAATTTTTAAAACTTTTGAAAACAATT
>JBBPBT010000850.1:24601367-24623546 GCA_037974875.1 Cicer bijugum | reverse complement strand
ATCATTATAAAATTTTAAAGATATACAATAATTGATTTAAAATTAAAGACAAAAAAAAAAAGAAAAAATTTTAAGGGAGTAGAAGTTGATAAATTTTTTTATAAAGACTAAACAAAATAGTGAAATTTTATAAGGACTAATCTTATTTAACCCAAAATTTTATTATTACTTCAAATTCCTCTAAACTATCTCTTTATAAATCAAATCAACATTAAGGCTAACTACACTTAATTAGCCATCAGGTATAAACAATACTTTTAGATTATATATAACTGTTCCCTTTTTTTTCTTCCTGTTTTCAATGTTTGGGAATATAAAGTTAACCTTTGTTTGAAAAATTGAGCACCAAAAGCAACCTACAATCGTTTTGAGATGGAAATAAGTACAAGGATAGAAAGAAAGAAAATTTGCAAGAACATGAACATGAAAAGAGAGAAAGAAATGGAAGGAGGCGATGATGGGACTATAAGATGAAAAAAAGAGTATCTAATGTTTCACATGAATGCTAATAATGTGTAGCTTGACCATTCAAACGAAGAATTATATGCGTTTAAATTTGGGGACCCACCCATCAACAATTGTGTATCATATCTAAAGCTCACTCCACCTGACGGTGTATCTCTCATTGTTAACCATAGATGGCCCAACTTTAGGGCTTGGAACTTTGGGGTAAAAAGCTTAGTAGGAATTGGTCCCTCCTCAAAGTACCCATTATATACTTTCCATTGATGTGATATATATTGATGCGCACCTAAACCATCAATATACTCAATGAGCTGTTGGCCAATTGAAGGCTCTCTAACCTGTACACTGTTTAACATATTTTTCATAAGGTTTCTAATTAACCACATCATTAAATTTGAGATAAATAATAATTTTAGTTATTTGAAGGGTAGGTCGTTGTCACTTTATTTTATGATTTGGTTAAAAATTTAAATTAATTATCAAATCATTAAATTAATCATTAAAAAATATAATTTATTGTCATAAAAATATTTGAAAGGTACAATTTATTTTCAAAATAGTCTTTGACTGTTGTAACGTCAAATATTAAACTGACAGAAATGTGATGAATCAGAAATTAATATAGATATTTTTTAGAGATTAAAGTGACATCTTATTCTTTTAGATACTAAAATAGTAAAACACGTCTATGATGTAGAATTTTAATTTACTAGGATCTATATCTACAATAATTATAGATGACTTTGTTGTCGATAATAATAAAAAACAATACAAATGGATGAAATGTAATTTCACTACTTAGTAAAAGACCAATCAAGTACAAGGAAATCCTAGATTTGCAACATTATTAAGTCATAAAAAGACTATAAATACCTCTTAAGATTTGAAGTTTCCACATTAGCATTTACTAAAAGTATATACTTTGTTGAATTTCATTCTCAAGTGTTTGAATTGTAAAACTCTTTTGAGAAAATATTTGTTTTACTCAACAACTTTCATGTCGTGTTTAGTGTTTTAAAAAATTTAAAAGCAAATTCATCTTTAGAAGGTGTGTTCCTTAACATGCACCAATTGACATAAGATTAAATTTTAGTATCACCAATACTTCGCAGCTTCAATAGTTTTTACTCAATAACTTTCTTAACGAAAGCAAGTTCCATAACATGCCCATGGTTATGTCGTTACTATGAAGTTATGAAGTGTAGGTTCAAATAACAAGTTGATACTTACAAGTTGTATAATCAAATTGATTGATTGTAGAAATATCCTTTTAGAAAAGAATAAACTAGACATAACTATCTGATTAATAAAGAATTAATATAATTGTTGGTGTGTTCTATTTACATATTTTTACATAAGGTTTTGACGAACCCTTGTATATGGTTAACTAAATTTGATTAGGACATCTTATTTTTCTCTCTTTGTTTACTTCTTGCATATGTTAGAAGGTAGTCTTATTCCATTGATGCATTGTCATTATGTGACATGACACTATTTTTTTTGCGCTTTGAGAATTTGCAGATTTATGATTTTGTACACTATTATTTTATGGTTCATCCATTTTTGCGATCACTTTATTAATGTGCTCTCTACCACACATCTTCAATGGAGGGAGTGTTCTGTTCAAGCTTAAGTAGTTAAAGTCCTACATCAACTATGAATGAGCTAAATATTGTATATATAAGATACGTGACCTATATGTCTAATGCTTTAAGGTTTTGGAAAAAGATGTGGTGTCAAAAACTCTTGTGCTCTTGGAACATTTGACCCGTTGTTGCTCCTTCACTCTGGACTCCCCAACAAGTGGTATCAGAGCCCAAGTTTGAGCACATGTTTCTAGCTTCTTACTGTGGCATTTTAAAAGCTCTTTATAACTTAGATTAATTTTTTAGCTTGTTTCTAAATTTTGGGTCGAAATTGAATTTTAATTTCATTATTGGCATATTGACCCCTGCTCGCTCTGTAGGCCATAACTTGAGCTCTGAATATCAGATTGACCTATGTAAGCAGAAGCTGGAAAGTTAAAAACAAGAGCCACAACTTTTGTGTTGGAATAAAAACCCAATGTTGAACTTTATTGAGTCTAAATTGCAGATTTTATTATCTGGGCTTTTGTACTAATTTAAAGCAGTGGGCCACTTGTTTTACTTATATTCAATGTTTTCTTCTATTTTAGACACACTAATTTAAAGTAGTGGGCCACTTTTGTACAATATATTCAATGTTTTCTTCTATGTGAGACATATTGTATTTTCAGATTCATAAAACACATAAACACTTTTTATTTTAATTTCATGAAAGACTAATTTCATAAGATTAACCCATGAGTTTAGATTTCATCAACACCTTGAGATTCAGGTTACACTGTCAATTTCATTTCATGATTCTATTTCTGTTTATTTAATTATATTGACATTCTAATTGCCTAAATTGAATCTCAGTAGGATCAATTAAATTAGTTTGACAAAATTCGATTTCTAATTTATTAAATTAGAGTTTCACGACGCTTGATCGTTGAACATAATATATTGATGATTGAGATGCTTAATCTAGTTAATGAAACCGAACTCACATATGATTGATTGCGCTTGTTTGATCAATTTTATAGTCAAATAGGAAATAGAATCATAACTTAGAAATTAAATTCGTTGGTAGTATCTGTGATAGGTTTGAAACTCTCGAATTAGTGGATTGATCATTTTTTTAATCTGTTCGAACAAAAAAAAAATGAAAAACTCCCTTTTTAATTTTGACTTTCAATTTGGCTAATAGAATTATATCAAAAGTCCTTGCAAAACAACTTGAGTTATTACCCTTATCTATATTTTGTTACTTGTATTTGACCTATGTGCAATAGCAGTGTGATAGACTTACACTTTAAGGCAATTTTGTTGGATTCAAGTGTAAGTGGTTAGTTCTACATCAACTACAAAAGAGATCAATATTGGATATATAAAATAGATGAGCCATAAGCAAATCACCTAAAGGTTTTGGGTAAAGATGTGGAGTAAAAGTCTCTTTGGTGTTTGAAACATTCAATCTATTGTTGCTCCTAGTGGTCTCCCGAACTCCCCATTAAGTGATATTAGAGCTTTGGTTCGACTTGGTTTAGGAATGGGAGTGAATCCTGGTCTTGGGTCCTTTTTTTGAAAATCTTCAAACAATTTAGTCACACTACAACTATAACATCAATTTATGATCAAATTAAAAAAGGTTTGTGGATGAAAATACTATTGGAACCACGTTGGTCCCATAAATATTTCTCTTATATTTTCATATTAACAAAAAGTATTTCATGAGAATATTTTATTGGAGTAATGACTTCAATTAAATGTGCATAAGTAAGAATGTCATCTTATATTGATTTTCTAAAAAGTGTATCTACTTGTTATCTTTCAAGTTATTTTTAAGCAAGAAGCTACTAAGTCTTCATACCATTCCCTAGTGCTTGCATTAGACATACAAAGATTTCCTAAGTTTAAAAACATGATTTAGAAATTCAGAACTTTCGAAACCTAGGGTTTGTTTAACATAGACTTCTTCACTTATATAACCATTTAGAAAAAATACTTTTAACATCTATTTGAAATAATGTAATGTTTTTATTTGTAGCAAAAGAAAGTAGGATACAAAAAATTATAAATTGGCCACCGAGGAAAATGTTTTATGTAATCAATACCCTCTATTTGACTGTAGCCTTGTGCGACAAGTCTTTCCATGTTTTTGACCACTTCACCTTTTTCATTTAGCTTGTATCAGAAAATCCACTAGGTTCCAATAACATTCTTCTTTGGTCTAGGTACTAGATCCCAAACATCATTCCTCTTAAATTCATTTAACTTTTATTCCATTGCAAGAATCCATCCATCATTTGCATTTCCAATGATTTATGTTTCAAGATTACATGACTTGTACTTCCATCCATATTTGCCTTCTGATTTATCTTGGCTACTTCTTTCTTGGTCAAATTAATCTTCTGATGATTTTCTTGTATCCTCTGGTTTTTCAGGTTCTCTCGATTTTCATGCATCTTCTTCCTATGGTTCAAGTAACCCTACACTATCATCGACTTGCTCTGACATTTCAAGGTCAAGTTGTTTACCATATAGCATATCATAGATTAGATAGTTTAGTAATGAAATAAAACAACTTAAAACACCGTTTTTGTTTATGGTAGTCTATGCTTGCTTCTAAAGAAACAAGTATTTTGCTTATGTTAAGATATTCAGATTTTGTGATTCTCTTGGTTCCTCGAAAATTTTGAGAACCTACAAAATACTTATCTAGCTTTGACTTTTAAGATCAAACTTCTTGTTATCACAATAAACATAACCTATAATTCAACAGTTTCAGTTTCAATTTGAAAAGTCTCATAGTTCTTATTTTTTGGTTTTTCGGATTCTAAATTTTCATGTTCTCTAATTAGAGGATTTGAATGAATGGATTTGAATTACTATTCAGGTTTATAGTCTTGAAGAATGTGATTGGAGTGTTTAGAGAAGTCTTCTGATTCTGATTGTTCATTGGACACTTTTTTTTCTGTTGAGGTATCAGGTTCCTCTGGTAATTTTGGTTTTGCTGATACTTCAAATTCATCAAATGGTTCTGATTTTTTTCTCATAGTTATGGTTCATCATATGGTTAATCTTTTTTTGAAAGTTATGGTTCATTAGTTGGTTTGGTTCTGATAGGTACTATGTTGACCAATCATTCTTACACCAGAGTCTGGTCCTGGGACATAAGTCTTTTTTCCTTCATAAGTTGATAGCATCCACTTACCAGATACCATGTTTGGTGTTTCAACTTGGTTGCTAATAACATCTACAACATAAACCATTTTGTCTTTTGGTACCTAAATCTGATTGAGTTCTAGTTTGTTAGTCTTGAAAGGTTTCTTATCTTTCCTTGTATTTAACATGAGACAATATAATTTAGAGTGACATTTCTTATAACAAACAATACACAAAAGATCAGAGTGAATATGCTTAGGTTCATCTACTATTTCTTCAAATCTTAGACCTCTTTTACCATTTCTACTAACATCATAAATCATAAATACATACTTACTTATTTCCATACCATTAGCTAGAAAATATTGGAATACTTCTTCACGTTTATCAGAATTACATGTGGTATTTTCAACATGGATATATTTCAAGGTCTTATCTTTAAGTTCAACAATATCAGTTTTCAGATTTGCATTTTCTATTTTAAGTTTAGTAATATCAATTTTCAGAGTTGCATTTTCTGTTTTAAATTCAACAATTTGATTATTTAAAACATTACCTTTTCATGTGGGTTTGTGATTCTTGTTCAAAAAGTATTTTATAGTCGTAATTAAATCAAATCAAGTTAAGTAACAAATTCCTCAATTTCTTCATCTATTGATTCAATTTTAGTGTAAGAGTCTATGTTGGATCCAGAGGTAGATTAGGTATGAGCCATCAGAGCCAAATGTGCTTGTTCTTCATCATAAGAGGATTCATTATAATCATCCCGTGTAGCCATCATAGTTGTCTTCTTGGGTTTGAAATCTTTTCTTTGGTATTTCCCTTTCTCCAGATTTGGACAGTTTGACTTGACATGTGTAGGTTCATTGCATCCATAACAAATAATACTTTTCTTGCTTTCGCTGTTTTTTTTTGTAGATCAAAGAAAAGTTCAGCTGAGGACTTGCCTCGCATACAAGGTTAGACAAAGTATGAGTAATGAACAGTTAAAGAAAGATAAATAATTAAGTAAAAATAAAAGAGTTTTAAACTAGAATTCTTTTTTTTTAATTAGAAATAAAATAAAAGAATAAATTTTATTGCAGAGCAAAAAATTTCAATTCAGTAAATAAATTAAATTCAATAGTGATATGGCAATCCCCGGCAACGGTGCCAAAAACTTGATAGCGTTTCAGCAAGTGTACTGAATCGTTGCAAATAATAATAAAACGGTAGTACCGAGTGTCGAACTCAAGGATTGCGTTTTACTATTGAATTATATTTGATTACTAAAATTGAACAAAAAGGTTCCCCAGTTGATTGAAATAATGTTTGAAATTAACAACAATAATAAAATTGATCTTTTATAATGAGAAAAATGTCAGGGATGAGTTTCACTTCGAATCCAACCTTGGTGTCTAATTTGATCCTAATTTCTGAATTCCTTTATTGAATTATTACCGAATTCTCTTTATTATTCTTGCCCTAATGTCTTAGTGACAGAACCTTTAATTCCAAAGTAACCCCTAATTCCTTAGTGGATTTAAGATTAGAATTAAGCATTACCGTATAGAAATTCTCTTGTAAATTATTGCTTAGCATCTAATTTAATTGGTTTCATGACCTGCATCTATCCCTAGACTACAAATTCATGAATTTCTCATCTCAAGCATTCGTAAAGTCCACTTCCGTTTCAAAATACATATCGTAGAACATTTTAATGTTGATCAAGCAATAAAAAGCATTAAGCACAGAGATGAGAAAAACAATTCAATAAACTCATTCATATAACTAGAAATCAAATCAGAAAAATAAGGGTTTCATCTGGTTACACTCATCCCTAACAAATAGGGTTTAGTTACTCGTGACAGAGATACAAAAGATAAGGATTAAAGAAGAATTACAAGAATGATTCATGGATGATTCTTGATAAAACTGCTTCAATGGCGTTAGAAACGGCCGTCTTTGAGTTTCTATGCTAGGGCACAAGTCTCCCAAGTTCCCAAGAGTCAAAAAGATGCCTAAACGGTAAAAATTTGCGTTTTTATGAATGCTGTTGCGCGTCGCGCGCTCCAGGTGCGCGTTTGACAGACTGAAACATGATAAATGCGCTCCAGGCGCGCACTTGACAGACTGAATCATGATAAATGCGCTCCAGGCGCGCCGGACGCGCCCCAGGCGCGCCGGACGCGCTCCAGGCGCGCACCATCTGCTGTCTGACGTATTTTGTATTTTTCTCATCTTTTTCGTCTGAATTTGGTCCCGGTGTCTTCATGAAAGTTGTAGATATGGATCTTAGCTTTCATTAGCACTTGGAGGGACACTAGTTGGACATCTAGAACTCCAGATATGGCTGAAATACTCCACATATGTCATGTTGATTTTTCACCAAAATTCAGCACTGCACTAAAACAAAGTAACAACACAAAACTACGAAAAATCTCTACTTAATTAAGCAAATAAGAACAAAAACATTTCATTAAATCAAATAACTAAAATCAACAAAATATATTAAATAACTCATTAAATTAACTAATTATTAAAGATAAATAAGACTAAAATCAATAAAAATTATGCATATGATGAAGAGTCATCAAGTACCTTTAATCCTTTGACTAGAATTTGGAATTTTAAAGCATTATTTCAATGTTTTCATCTTCTTCCATCTTCAACAACTCAATATTTTTTTACTATGTGGTTGGCCTTTGCTTCTTGAATTTGCTTGCTTCCTTCATAGGTTAGAATTAGACTATCATGAATACTTTTTGTTGTCTCCTTGTTGGTGCACTTGTCATGCACCATGAAGGTTATTGCATTTATTATGAATGTTCTAGATTGACAATGCATCTTATACACCTTCTTATGATCAACATTCATCGTCTTTCTTGAAATTTCAATATTGTTAGTAATATTAAGAGATGTATAACCATATTCCACCAAGTCCCAAAATTCTGAATCTTTTGAAGTAAAGAAACTTATCAATTTGTCTTCCCAATACTCAAAATGTTCTCCCTCAAACAAAAGAGGTATGTCGATGTTTCTTCCAACAACTTCTTCATTGAATCTAGACATGTTGAACCCTAGGATCTTTCCACAAACATTATAAATTGCTCAACCTTGAGACTAAGCTCTGATACTAATTGAAGGTGCAAACATGAGAATGGGAGGTTGAATTGTGTTTTGACAAAGTTGATAATTTTTTTCTAATTTGATGAAGGTTAATTGATTTTGATGATTTCTTAGATAAGAAGCAATTGGGTTTAAAGGTAGCAAACAATGAATGCATATATAATTGGAAACATAGATTTATCTTGGTTCACCACTAAGTTGGCTACATCAAGTCCTCTCATTCAAAAGATTTTAATCCAATAAGTCAAATACCTTGAATTACAAAGCACCTAACCCTTTAAGCTAGTCTTCCCAAACAGCTTGACAACCCTATACTTTTGAGGAAGTAACCACCTTGACCCATTAAGCCAAGTCTTCTCCTAACAATCAAAAAACTCAAATTGAACAATATGAATAAATTGGAATTTTGAGCTTGAGTTCTTCTACTTTTCTTTTTTCAATAGATTTTTTGAGGATCTTCTTTTACAGCCTTAAGTATCTATCTCTAGAAAAAATTACAACTTAATTTTAGGCCTTGTTTAATTAGAAATTGTATCTTCATTCCTAGCTTGGTCAATAATGATAATATTCAAAAATAATTCTGAATAAGATGCTTTTGGATAATATTTTATTTAGGCAATTCTTTATTTCAGAATCAAATTTGAGCAGTTCTTCTATATTGATTATGTTTTTATAGTTTATTTCAATTGAGTTTGTACATTCTTCATATTGACCCTGTTCGTATTTTGTTCAAGTTTACTTTGTAAATTCTTCAAATTGATTATGATTGTATTTTGGTTTGATTGAGTTTGTAAATTCTTTATATTGATACTGTTCATATTTTGTTTTTAGATAAATCTAGATCAAGTTTCTTCAAATCTTGACCATATCTTCTTTTCAATTTGATTAAAGATTTTCTTCATTTAAAAATATAAATAAAATCTTATTTTAGATTTTCTTCAATTACAAATATCAATAAAATCTTATTTTAGATTTTTTTGTATTATAAATCTGAATCAAATATTAGATTCTCTTCAATTATAAATTTGATTCAAATCTTATTTTATATTTTCTTCAAAAACACGAATCTTCTTTCATACTTTGTGAAGTCAAATATACTTTCTCATAAAATAATTTGTTATGATGAAAACTCTAAGTATAAAATCAACATGGTTCCAACATAAAGTATATGTAAAAGCTTGTCTTGTACGATTAATAAGTAAATTAATTCGAACAACGTGCTTTGTTAGTTGTAATGGTGGTACAAGTATTTGAGAGACTAACACTTGAGTGGGAGAGTGCTATGTGGAAGTGTGAGTGGTTAAAGTCTCATTTTAACTATGAATGAGATAAATATTAGATATATAAGAGAGATGACCCATATACCTAATGCCTTAAGATTTTCGGTGGTCATATGGTATAAAAATATTTTTTGGTTTTGGAATATTTGACCCATTGTAGCTTATGCGCTTTAAGACTACCCAATAGTGAGAAAGAAAGAGGGATAAGCTAGAATACCCATGCCTTCAGATCTGCATCGTTGACTGCGTTGAAGATATTGATTGAATAAGTCAAATCTAGATCGAAGTTAATCTATCAATTTAAATAGAATGAATAAAACAACTTCACACTTAATTGACGAGGCAACAAAAAACACAAAATAATAGATCTCTAGGAAAATCACTTATTTATGTAATAAGATAAAGTGAAAACGATGTAGAAGGATGATTAAAGTCCCACTTTGAATATGAATGAGATAAATATTAGATATATAAGAGAGATGACCCATATACCTAATGTCTTAAGATTTTCGGTGGACATATGATATAAAAATATTTTTTGGTTTTGGAATGTTTGACCTATTATAGCTTATGTGATCCAAGACTCCCCAACCGTGAGAAAGCAACGTTGACAACATTGATGATATGGATTGACTATATATATCTAATCGAGATTGAAGTTAATCTATCAATTTAAATAGAATGAACAAAACAACATTGCACTTAATTGAAGAGGTAACATAAAAATACAGAAAAAATAGATCTATATAAATATCACTTATTTATGTAATAGGGTAAAGTAAAAACAATGTAGAAGAATGGTTTCAGATAAAAAATTATCTCGAATCACCCTTCTTCTATAACCATGATGAAGAAGAAAGAGAGTAGAAAAAAAGTAAATATACTTTTTATCCTTGTAAACGTGGTTCATTCGATCTTACAAATTCTAATATTTTTTTAAAAAAATCCTTTATACATTTTTTAGGATCAAAAAATGTTGAAGTGTCTAATTTTGGTTGATGTGGCATCATTAAACATATGTGGACTTTATTGATGATGCTATGATGCATTTTTTTATAATTAAAAACTAAAGCATATTTTAATTATGTCAAATAACTACTACTATTTTAAATAATAAATCAGGAAAGTTCAAAATTTTTTTATTTAAAAAAACACAAAAATAATTTCAACAATAAAAAATTAAATTTTAGATGATTAAACATTGATTCATGGTGAACGACACCCAATTAAAATCTACCTATTTTATTCTAGGCTAATTTAAGGGTGAAACAACTTCATATGTGGTTAAGATGATTGTGGTGTCCTCACTTGTGCGATTGCTCTTGATCCAATGTGATGATACATCAAATCTCCTCATAACATAATAGTAGTATCAGAGCTAAGTTTAACGTGATTGTCTCCTTGTATCGAAAGTCTTCCAATTCAAGGGTGTTCTGGCGGCGTGTCCCGTTGACTTGCCACTAATGATGGTGTAAGTGGATGAAAAAGTTTTCATTTGTGGGGAATATGCCTAGATAAATGGATGTACTAACACTTGAGGGAAATAATGTTGGTATATCAATAGTGATTAATGAAGTTCCACATTGAATGGAAAAATAGATATTAAGGACTATATAAGTGAGAAGATCCATAAACCTATTATCTTAATCTTTTGGATTAAGATGTAGTGTGCGACCCACTTGTGTGGCGGCTCTCGACCCAATGTGATGATCCTTCATAACCCTTTATGACTTAACAAAACTAACGCTTTAAAATCACTCAAATCTCTAAATAATATTAATGTAAGTTGAATTTTTTATGCTCATGCTCTAGTTTCGCTTATTTTTGTCGAATTAACATCTATTAATTATCTAGAAGTTATAGGGTAGCTTGATAGTATTGAGTGGGTTGGGTACTTCACAATTAGGAGGACAAGGTGTTGTTTTGATTCCCATATGTTATGCCCTATTTGTCATAAAAAATATGAGTCCTAAGAGAAATATACCATTCATGTTCCAAAACAACAACACCTTAATTAATGGTTACTAGCTTGTCTAACTCATAGTAGTTAGCATCCCAATTGTTTTGCATCACCATATGGAAGCTTTGGAAAGTAATGTGTGACGCCATCTTCAATAATTCTCTTTTCCAATATGTAGTGATTGTTGCATCCACGTCCAAATTTGTTGGTGAATTCAATGTGATCCTCCATCCCCAAGGTGGCTTCCATTCATTCCAAGTGGGAAGCACCTACAACTGGTCATGTAAAAATAAATATCGATGTAGGTTGTCTTGCCAATGAATCTGCATGTGCGAGAATGCTTGCTAAGGACTTTGAGGGAAGAGTTACTCTTCCTTTCATAAGAAGAGAGTGTGTGAAAGTTTCTCCTTTACTTGATGAAGCTTTGACATTGTATTGCACCATGGTGCGGGTTAAAGATCAGAACTTTTGAAAAGCAATTATTGAAGTAGACGTTGAGCAAGTGGTTAAGTGTCACCAAAACTTGTATAACATTCCTAAATATACACTATTATTAAAATTGTATATTATAAAAATTGTACATTAGTATATTTTCCTATTTTAAAATTAAGATAATTTTTACATGTTGCTATTTAATCATTAATTCACTTCCACGAAACAAAGAGTTTGGATCTTCTCAATCCAAATATCTTTAATCCTCTCTATTTTTGTAATGTTACTTTTTTTTTTCAATTTGGTTTGTTGGATTAAAAGTGTACATCATTTAAATCGTTCATGTAAAGTTTTACCAAAATATAAAATTGTTTGATAAGTTATTAAGATTTATGAAGACCAACAATGTTAAAAAAAAAAAAACAAAATATGTTAATTTTGGTGTATCTCAATAATATATCAAATGATTTTTTATTTGTGTAAAATTTTACATGAACAATCTATATGATATAAACTTTCAATGTAAATCGAAAAAAATTGAAGAAAACAAACAAAATTAAAAATAAAAAATAAACTGGATTCAGAGAAATTGAGGGAAGTTTAGATTGAGAGGATCCAAGTTTTGAAACTATACATTCTCAGGTTTGATCTTTTATTGATTCTATCTTTCTTAAACATATTCAATCATTTGTTTGGGACTTTTAATATTGATAGGGTTTAAGTATGCCTCTATATCATTCATTCTCTTTATTTTGAGACCACATATTTACTTTTTAAAATTTTATTCTTCTTTGAGAACTTTCCTTATAATTTAGTCCAACCCTTTAGCCTAATGATTTTCCTATCTCCTTTGAAAATCTAAGACCAATAATACAACAAGAATTACCTAAAAGTAGTTCACTTCTAACCATTCCGTTCATTCTTCTCCCTTTGAAGTTAAAAGCCTTAACTTTGATATTTTAAGGAAACTATTTTCTTGGACTTGAATAAAATAAAAATAATAGTCACAAGGAAGAAGAGTTTAAAATGTGTCCCTTTTAAAATTGTTAACTTGTATTTGAGAAATTTTGATCTCAAATTTTTCACTTGGAAAGACAAGAGAAGTATGACATTAAAACATTAAAAAATGTTAATGTAAAAATGTATTTGTAAAGTATTCTTGTGATGTTTGTGATATGTAAACTTTAATATTGAAAGTTAAGAGTCAGGGAAGGAGAACTCCACACAAGAATTATCATAGTTCACCCAATTTGAGCTATGTTCTCTCATCACACTTTGTGTGATTTTTCTACTAAATGCTTGAGAAACATTCTCAGCTCCTTCATGTTTTGTGTTGAACTTCCTGAATTATATCAAGAAGTGGTTTTATGCATAATATTGTTTGTGATTAGTTCATTTTTGCTCAATCCTTTTTCGATAACAAAATATATCAAAATCTCTTAATTATTAGAGTTTATCATCTTTAAAACATCATTAGGGTAACTTTTGTCACAACATCATCAAGTTAACTTTTGATTAAATAATGACTTGATTGTTAGTTTATATGAAAACAATAGCGAAGATTGACGTTGACAAATACTAGAACACACAATTCTTGGTGTTTGACATGATCCAGTCAAGGGTTGTTGGGTGTCCAACCCTACTAGTTGTTTTATGTGCACGTTAAGTGGGTTCACATAAGTGAAAGTTACAATTAGATAATGGATGTAATAGTGAACCCTTCCCCGCCTTGGATGTATTAATAGTGTTGAAAGGAGACAATGGATTGTCTACCTTATATATATAGGCGAACGACATAATCACTGTTTGGATTATGTTGAATTTTTACTTATCTTGTTTGCTTGGTTTTCTATTTACATCAGTCTCTCATAATTTTTGCTTTAATTGGATTAATTATATTGTGTGATTCATCCTCCAATATGATGTGATTACTCAGTTCAATTCACCTCACCTTATTTAGAGTCCAATTGGGAAGTGCAATCGATAATAGTTAATATCAATCTAACACAATCCATGTATATTGTTGTGATTTTGAACCTTTTTTAAAAAATGTGGATCGACCCGAGATGTGATCACATCTAACTCCAGCGTCCTCAAATTATTCCATAAACCATTTCTTATTTTTTTCATCCAAGATGAAAATATAAATAAAATTTTTTAATACAACTCTAGTCACTCTATTTTATCTTAGTCACAATTTTACCCCATATTTCTAAATCAACAATTTTAATACTACGATTTTCAAAATATTATACTATTTCAAAATGTTAGACTATTAATACTACAATTTTAATACTAATGATATGATAAATGGGATGCTTGTGTGGCAATTGAGTTGCTAGATGAATTATCACTTAACAACTCATTTTTATATCATCAAAATATAAATTAATGGCTTAATTACAGTTTTAGTCCTCCTATTTTAGCTGACTCGCAAAAGTAGTTCCTCTATTTCATTTCTCCCCAATTTTGGTCCCTCAAGCAGAATTTTGGTCCAAAACTTCATGAAATTTCATTTTTTTTTACATTTATTTAAGTCACAACATGCCTCAAGATCTCATTTTTAACAATTGTACATGAAATATATGATCATAAATGGTGTAACACGACTTTAAAAAAATGAAATTTTATCAAATTTTAGACCAAAATTCTGTTTGAAAACCAAAATTGAGGAGAAACAAAATAAAGGAAACTACTTTCGCGATTCAACTAAAATAGAGAACCAAAATTACAATTAAGCTGAAATTAATCTATATCACTAAAACAATTAATTTTGATAATAAACATTATCTAAATAAACTTTCAGCCTATAACTCATTCACATGTGATCAACTCAATTGCTACATAAACATTTGATTTAAAATATCATCAAATATAACGGATAAATGAAAAAGTCAAACAATTTAAAAACAAAAGGATCAAAAAGATAAGTTATAATATAAAAGTATTAAAACCGTGTATTGATAGACTAAAACAAAACGCAAGCCTAATTACTTATAATGATAACACAAGCCTAAATAAAATAATAAACATATGGGATTTCTGTATATTTCTCCTTAGCACTTTCCTCAAGGAACAATGTCAAAATGAAACATTAACTATAAATATTTTAAGGGAAAAATAAAAACTTAACTAAGTTTATAAATAAAATAATCAAAAAGAGAACTGTGAAGGGACAAAGTATGGTACCACTCCACAAAAAAATACAAAAGGTTGTGTAACCCATGATTTTATCACCTGAAAGAAATCTTCTGCTCAGGGAAGAAGATCTCTATGCACCAAATAAAAAAGCATTTTAACCTTATTAAATTGATAATAATAAATAAACATACTTCATGCCCTCTTGTTTGGAGTGAAGGGAACACTCAACAAGCCCAATCAAGTTCTTCCCTTTCATCTCTATCCTATTGGGTCTAACTTTTTGGTGGCACTAAACATTTTCATTTAAAAACTATTTTACCAATATATTAAGTTAATCACTTAAACATTTTTCTTTTGCACGTCTATGTGTTATTTTATCATCATGGTCACTTCTTTGCCACATAACATTTTTTTTTTTCATATAGAGATGAATGACCCTTTGAATATAATTTACTAATTCCACCAATAAAACATTTTTAATTTTCAATTACATGAATTTGTTGGTTATGGTATTAGTGGATTACCTAACTAATAACAAATCCCCATGTTCTAGCTCAAGCTAGCTTCTTTGTCACGATCCACCAAGAAGATGAAGAAAGGGACATCACTGTATGAATCATCAATCAATATATTAAATTTGCCTAAGATAATATTTAGTGTGGACCCGTCATTTTGTAGGATGTGCGTAAGCATTAATAATTCTTTTTCTTATTTTCTCCAATAAAATATCATCTTTTTTTCTCGATAAAAAGACATTTTTATTCTTAAATGTATGAGTCAATGTTATTATATTTCTTAAATTATCAAAATTATCAATACATCATTAAATATATATTTTTTAATAATTTTATACACTAAATTAGCAAAATGCATATATAAACAAAATTAAAATAATTAACTAAAGACAATTCAATAATTAAAATTATTAACAAAATATGTTTTTATATATATTTGTATTTTTAATACATTCAAATATTAATAGGACAATATTTACCATTCAAAGTATGAGTTATTTATCATTTTTAGACTTGAATAAACAAATCTTTGAAGATATATTTTTATTAAATTAGTAATTTTTAATATTTCTAATATAACATTGATTAAATGTCATTTTTATTAGATTAGACTAATTTAAGTTGGAATTATGTTGTTTGTGTTGATTTTGTGCAAAGTATAATTAATTGATAAAGTTTGTTCATAATGCTATAGCATGTCCGAAGCATATGGCATACCAATAAAATGAACTTGATTGATTCTTTAATTATTCATTAAACTCTGAATTTAAATTATCTTCCATCATAATTTTTACGTGTTTTAAATTTGAATTTAATTTTATTTGCATGAACCAAAATACTTGTGTTCCTTATTACTTGGAATTTTAACAAATAAAACTATTCTATTTGGGAATACTTAGAACCTATTCACATCAACACATTTGCATTTTATTGCAACAATAGTTGAAGTGGAATAATGTGACAAAAGTTATAGAGTCATAGATATATAACTTGGTGGTGAAAGCAGCTCAAAAAAGGTGGGAGTTGTTGAGGGTTGCCTAGGCAAAGAAACATTTCGCCTAGGCGAAGTGATGCTCGGCTGAGCAAAGAAATCATATTTTTTTTTTTTAATATTTTGGCTATTTATAACTAGTCGTATGGGCGAAACTTTGTCTCACATGGCTGAGAGATGTGAGATTTTGTGCCTTTTGAAAGATTTTTCGTATTGCAAATAGGATTATGACTTTTAGACATTGAAAGATAAATAGAAGACAAATGGGTTTAAGATTCAACCACTCTTCTTAACATGCAATTGACAATCTTTTTGTGTTATGATATCTTTGAACATGAGGTAATTTGCTTTTGATTAGGATGCAAATGAACCTCATTAAATTTATTTGATTATAAATATATATATATATATATATATATATATATATATATATATATTTATGCAATTGAATGTTTCACATGTTTATTCATTGATTCTTGTGTTTCATGTGTTTGGTCAATCTCGAAGTGAAATAAAGATTACTTCACTATTGAAAAATAGGTAGTAACAATCGAAATTTAAATACTTGTTTATGAGACATACTTTCTATAGGATTATAGAAATTTTTCACGTGTTTACAATAAATGGAACATCGTTAAAGTTTTAGATTAACATTTAAGTCATTTTCGTCATCCTTTGATTTATTCTAGTACATTTAAGGTTTTTAACTAATCTTGTGCATTCAATAAGTGCGTTTGTGTCGTTTGACTAATATTTCAGTCATTTTTACCCTATTAATCACTTAAAGAATTGATGATGTTTGTTATGAAAAAGGTTTTATGAGTCAATAAATTGACCTTAATCTATTTTGCAAATTTGATGTATTCGTATAAAATTCAGTTGCAACAAATAGATAACATAATAGTCATATAATCAAAGGAAGGGATTTTAAATTCTAATTGGTTTTAATCAATGCAATCACATCTTAATTTTATCTCGATTACTAAACTAATAAACAATACTCGTTCTTTCACCTAAGTTATAACTTTGTTGCAAATTGAAATTAAACTCAATCAATGTGAAAATGAAATAATTTATCACTAGTAACACTTGCACGATTTGATACATATGTGATTAGATACCACACCCTAAGAAACCCACGACAAATGGGATACCTCACCCTTTACAAGAACACTCACAAGAATAAGAAAAAATGAAAGATTTTTGTTTCTCATAGGATGCATATGAATTGATTCATTCATAATTGAATCAATTTATTTGATTCAAATTTTAGTAAATGAATTGAAACAAATGCGAAGGAAACAATTGAGGTTTTCATGGTAGGTTAATAGTTTTCAAAAATTCTCAAATAAGAATTAGAACCGACATATGAATGTATAAACAACATGGTGTGTCACAATGTAATCCAGTAGAGATATCAACTTTAACTCTACTCAATAAGTTTATCTAATCGATAAAATAGGTAACCTATAAAATTATGGATTGACTCTACCCAACTTATTTTTAATTTGACTTGTTGCAGGTTGTGGGGTGATTAAAATTCTAGATTAAAGATATAAATTATTTATATTTAATTAATAATTATTATTACGTATAAAAAAAACGTTAATAATAAATGAAAAACATTGAGATTAAATATTGTTTTAACCCCTAAAATAATTTAAAAAATTTAATTTTAGTCTCCTTTTGAAAAGTGAGTTTTTGTCCTCGTGCATAAACTTTGTAGGAATTGTAATAATTATATTTTCGGCTTTTTTTTTTACTCATTTTAAACATTTTTTTATTATCTTATTAACATCACACTTAACATAATTAATTACTAAATGGTATATTAAACCATATTTCATTGGGAAAAAAAGGGAGATGAGAAATCACACCTCACATATAGTTATACAAGATCAACAAGATTAATAGCTATAAATATATTACTCGATGAACTAGAAGCATGAAAGATCTCATGATTATATACAAAATTTAATTGTCATATCTACGATATAAGTTGTAATTTTTTTTCATTATTAATACATTACAACTATTCACACGTATTATTTTAAAAATAATTATAATAAAATTCAAACAATTATAATAATATAATAATTATAATTTATCGACAATATAAAAAATCTTTATCCATACAAACTAAATTGGTTTATATATGTTGATTCATTCTAGATGTACAACTCTTCTAACTTATCAAACACATGTTTTATGAAGAAGATAGAGATTGTATTTTGCTAATGAGATGTATAGTTGAGTTTGGTGGGGGTAGAGAGTGTGGGACATGTAACCATGGAGCCATTTGGTTGTGGATTCTCCAACAAAAACATTCACGCTTAGAAAGCTAATTAACATTCTCTCCATCCACCATTCCCCACTATTAAAGCTTTGTGATTTTTTTTTTTTTTCTTTTTGAAAATTCCACAAACCAATGCAAAGTTAGACCAAAAGGGAAAAGGGAATCCATTTTCTCCGGGTTTTTCTTTATATTAAACTAAACACCACCCACTTTCTTAGACTTTTATTATCCCACCCAAACTTTTTATTTTTATCATGTCCACAATCACACTTCCTTTCTCTCCAAAGAAAGAGATTGATTAGAACTTGCAACCTTCTTTGTATATAAAAAGGTCCAATTTCATCATTAAGTTCTTTAATGCAATACTACAACCCGGTTCAGTGGGTAAATAAGTAATTATCATAGGTGTTGGTTAGAGTTTAGATTGTACACTATACATAACAACAACTACAATTCACTCCAACAAAACATTAAATATTTGATTTAGATCGAAACATAAAAAAATATTATATTATACTATTAAAATATTTTATGCGTTTTTTTTTATAAAAGATAATTAAGCAAATAAAAGTTGTTGTATTTGATCATATAATTTAAATTGGGAGTAATGTTTTATTTAAAATTATTTTAATATGAAAATATAATTTTTAGTCAATCTCATAGCCTAAATAATCAATTTGTTATATATATATATGAATGCAACTGATTTTTTGGCGTCTCTAAAAATTTGAGTTCCTATTCAGCTGCATCTATCGAACTCCATCAAAATCCTCTATGACAACAACAATGATATTTAAACACTCTATTTCTCATTATCTATTCAATAGCTCATTTTTTATGTGGCTTTCTTTCCATCACATATTATACTCTATTGCTTTCACTTTCAAAATGTATATTGGATGGATAGATGTCCGAAAATAATTTTTCATATCACTAACTATGTTTCAATTTCAACCGTACTTAAGACTGTCCCAACCATAGTATATTTTGAACATACAATATTCATTCATTTAAATTGATAACTACACAAAAAATAATATAAATTCAAATTCGTTAAAATTGAAAATGGTGTATTTAGGAACAAACTCAACATTTAGATTAAAAGCATAAAAGTAGTAAAATCAAAGTGTCTACAAATATGATAAACTCAAACTGTATGAGATACACATGTCTCCGAATCAGTAATGTTGATAACATTAAAATTATTATTTAAATTTGCAATAGATCAATGTTGAGTTAAACTAAATGAACATTACACTAAGACATGAAACCAAACTACGTCGCACTTAAACGACAAATTCATAATAAAAAAAACACAAAAGAAAGCAAATCTACGTTGAATCCATTTATTTAAATAATTTGTATGTATCATATTGCTTAAAGTGCAAATTAACATATATAGTAGTAATGCTTGGACATTTGAGCGTACACCTATGTCCCTTAAATAGTACGAAAAGAGAGGAACCTTGTGGCAAGGCAATCTTAAACTTTGATGTTAATTAAGAGCATGCAATAACTTCATATCTCTTCAACCATGAGTGAGTCTCTTATAAGTGGTGGGAGAGATTAACTTTTTTCTAGAAATCGTGTGATTTTTGAAATATTGGAGTACAATAGTGGTTCTAATTATGCCAGCCCCAACTTTGTTAGATTGATAATTTAAAACATACATGCCTCCATAATTTTGGCATGCCAACCCTCAGTAGTGATTCCAGGTGCAACCGAATGTGCAACTCAATTCTAATAATAAGCATTATGGATGCATGATATAGAACCACTACCTTATTTCTAACAAACATTGTCTTGTTTCATGACTACTTATCGTTACAAGGGACTAAATAAGTTATCTAAGAATATTTGTGAAGAAAACAAAAATAAAATTTGTAATATATTTTCAATTAAATAATTCTATATTAAGTTTCTTAACAGATACTTTTAGAATATTTTTTAGTATTTGTTTTTATTTATTAATTTATTTGACATATACCATTTAATGTATATGACAATCAAATAAATCTTAAAATTTATTCCATAAAAATAGACTTTAATGCATATATTATGTTAATATAAAAAAATTATTTCATTGTTAATCAATCATAACAATTAAATTATTGACAATATTTGACTTTAATTATAATTACTTCTAAAATCGTATATACAAGTGAATATAATTTATCGACACCCTAAAACTCTTTATAATAATAGTGTATGCAACATAATTAATCTTTATAAAATATCATATATATAATCATGGAAAGTACGAAAATAAATTGTATTATATTGTACATATTAAGCATATTTAAATAATACATGTTTAATTTTACTCAAACTGAATATTTAATATGTAAAAGTGCAAGTTGAAAATCGCAATACACTACTCGGTACAAAATATATGTGAATTTTTTCCTTGCAAGACTCTTTAGAAAGTAAAACAATCCCAAAGATAAGAAAATTGAATTTTTATATGACATGCACGTGCGATAAATTACTTTAGGCAATGCGGTGGATGAATATAATAGTAAAATATATCGTGAAAGTCATGTATAAGAGTTATTATTGTAGCAATGTCTTTAAATAAGTAGTGGAGAACATAATATATTTCAAGTAGTAATTAATGACCAAGGACTTCCTATGAGTTGCACCGTGTGCACATTTCTTTGCAATTATATGAGCATGCATTGTTAATTGATTTGATTCCATTAATTATTCCCTACAAAACCTGCTTCTCTACTATCTACCTTTTTTTTTTAATTTTTTTTTTTTTTTTGAGTTTTTCAAAGCTTAAACATGAATGGCATCATTAACCTTACCGTCTATTTCTACAAAAGCGATAGTTAAGTTCCCGATTACACGCTTAAAGTGTGCTTAACTTTTTTACTTTCATTTATACAAAGTCAAAATTATCCACCTGAGATAGTGTTGTAATCATCGTATTAGCACGCAAAAGTAACTATATATATTCTATGAAGAATAATCCCTAAATATGGGGGACTTATTCTCAACCATTAACAATATGGGAATTCAACCCATAACCTTACTCTTAATCATCAAGCTATAGTGTTTCTTATTAAAAATACGAACAAAACTAATATATATTACATTAGGTTAATTTTTTTTAAAGGCAATATAAATATATAATTTAAACTTTATATATATATATATATATATTAATTATTAATTGAAGTTAAAAACTGTACTATTAAATAATTGGAATTAATTTTTTTTTTAAGTCATAGTTAATTTAATTAAGTTAGATTGAAC
>JBBPBT010000850.1:24570105-24584888 GCA_037974875.1 Cicer bijugum | reverse complement strand
GTAAATAGAGACAAAGATAATATTAAAGTGTATTTTATTTACAAGACTAATATTAAAAATTTTAAAAAAATTTAATTACTTTTATTATCAAAATATTTTCTAGAATAATATATACTTACTCTCGAATTGAATCTAGATCAATCTGATCATAACAAAAATTTATTTTTTATGAATAAAATTATTATCAATATCTAGTTTTTTAGCCCTCCACATGACTATTATTTCCACTAATGACTATTATTCCCCCTAGTAAGTAAGTAGAGCTATTTGTATTTTATAAATGTAACTCACATTGTATAATAAGGGTACACTTGAAGTAAATAATAATACAACATACTCTCATCTTCTTTATTTATATTCTCTTGTGTTTTAAGTTTATTTTATATAAGTTATCAACACGAAACTTAAACAATATGAGCTGGACCTTACAAAACATGAAGTTTGTGCCTCTTGATATTATGGAAAAGAATTACTTACCTTCAACACTAGACGTTGAAATTCATTTAGATGCAAATGGTCTTAACGATACTATAAAGGAAGAAAATTAAATATCTAATCAAGAAAAAGTCCAAAGGTCATTATATTTTTTCATCACCCTTCGTTAATCACTTAAAAATGAGTATCTTAGAGTAAAAGACATACGTGTACTTTGGAACTATTTTAAAGATATATGACCAACAAAAAAATTAGACTTAATTGCACTTTTGGTCCCCCTATTATAGGTGAAAATTGAAAGTAGTCCCTCCATTTTATTTGTCCCCAGTTTTAGTCCCCCAAACTGAATTTGAGGTCAAATCAGTATGAGGTGTCATTTTTTAATGACGTGTCAAGAAATAGCTGACGTGGCAGACGCTGACGTGGAATAAATTTATTATTATATTATTTTTTATTAAAAAATATAATTTTTATTTTTAAAAATCATTTTAATAATTGTTAAATATTTTAAAAAATCTAATTAAAATTATTAAAATAAAATTAAAAGAAAAACACTATTTTCACCATTAGCATCATCACCCAAATTGATAATTAGCACCATTACCATTACTCCACGCATCACTCTCCATCATCCTCGCTATTATCTTAGCTTTCTTCAGAATCCCAATCTTATTCCTCTACGGTCTCCAAACCTACATCCACCCCGATTCCCAACCCCAAACTAATGGCCTCAAAGCCGCCATTCGCCGCCCTGGTGTCGACGGTTACCAATCCTTGTCTTCCAAAACAACCACCGAGCTACGAAAGAGAAACAAGTCCAAAGACAAAGTCGATTTCGACGAAAGTAATGCGCAAATCTTCAGGTTAAGGCTCGACCAAAGTCATCTTCAATCTCGTCTTTATATTGATCAATACTGTGTTGCTTTCACTGTTTCCTTTGTTGCCCTTTTCTCTCTTTTGCTTCATCATTTTTTGGATTCTGAAGAGAATAATGGGTTGTTGGCAAATGGGGTTTTTGTTCCGATTCTGTTATCAATTTTAAGTCTTTATTCATGGGGGACGCTGCTTGCTAAGCTTGCATTTGAGAGATCTGCGTCAAGGAGGTCTGAGAAGCAATTAAGCGTTGTTTTTGGGGTTTTGGGGCTTTTCTTAGGTTTGCTTCTTGTTCCTGAGGTTGCTTCTTTGGTTTTGGATTTTGATTTTGGGGTTTCTGTTGATGGGTTTTGGAGGGTTTTGATTTTGGAGGTGAAAATAGTGTTTTTCTTTTAATTTTATTTTAATAATTTTAATTAGATTTTTTAAAATATTTAACAATTATTAAAATGATTTTTAAAAATAAAAATTATATTTTTTAATCAAAAATAATATAATAATAAATTTATTCCACATCAGCGTCTGCCACGTCAGCTATTTCTTGACACGTCATTAAAAAATGACACCTCATGCTGATTTGGCCTCAAATTCAGTTTGGGGAATAAAACTGGGGACAAACAAAATGGAGGGACTACTTTCAATTTTCACCTATAATAGGGGGACCAAAAGTGCAATTAAGCCAAAAAATTATTATTCTGCCAAAAGTTTGTTGTGATTGGATGTAATTACGTTCACACTATTTTAAAACTGTCACGGAGTATAATTGTTTACTATTTAGAATCACTTCTAAATTGAAGTTTATATGAAGAAATGCTATAAAAAACAATGTTCACTATTTCTAATGCGTTTAATGTACTCCTACAACAATAATATAGAGAATGTTTTTTCACTTGAAATGAATTATTCTTTTATAATATTGATCCTCTAACCAAACAATGCAAACTGAAAGTGTAAAGGATAACTCATTTATAAAGCTTAGCAAACCAACTATCAAATACATTCACTTGTCCAAAAAATGTGACTAAATCCTATTTAGCAGCTATAATGCTCCAATTGAAATGGATGTCCTTGTTGGACAATCCGATATTGCAAATGAGTCTTAATATCGCGTAAAGGAAATGGATCAATTTGCAAGCTCAAAAAAAAGTTAAACAATTAAAGTCAACTATGGTCAAATATGTTATAAGTCTTATAATGTAAAGACACATGATGAATCTAATATTTGTATATTTCAAATGCACATGAGAACCTTTTATTTTAGCATATGCATCAAAAGAATTTTCAAAGTGTCAAAATGCAAGAACGATGTTTCAAAATAAAGTTTTTGACAAAAATCAATGTTGTATTCAAATACAACATGTTGTAGCCGAATACATATTCAAGTTAGTAGCTAAAACTGAACATCTGTATCCGACTACGAGACAATGTATTTGAATACGAGTGCTAAGTTAGTAGCTAAAACTGAAATTTTGTATTCAAATACGAGATAATGTATTCAAATACGAGACAATGTATCTGAATACAAAACCAAGTCAGTGGCAAAATTCACACATACGTATTCAAATACAAGAATGTGTATTCGAATACAACCATCAAAATTCAAATAAAGCTGAACGTTACAAAGAGGAGTATTCGACTACACTCTTGATGTAGCTGAATACAACTGCGAAACAATGCAATTTTTCAGTTCATATTCAACCTGGATCATTGCATATATTCATCAAACCTCTAGGAACGATTGTCACTGATCTGAAGTGATGTCTAAATAGTAGAAATACTTCATAGCTTCATACTTAACGAATTAATCTTTTCAAGATCTTAACATCAATCTTAGAACAACTTTGACCTAACTTTCCGAAATGTTTTGATTTATTCAAAGTCTCACTTTCATATTTCAAGCACATATTTTACATTGTTATATCATTGAGAAATGTTCTCTATTGTACTTGAAATTTCTATTAGACTGTTATCAATTGTTATACACTCTTGATCTCAGTCAAAGTCATTATTATAAATCATTCAAGTTATTGTGTAAATTGAGGAAAGTAGTATTCTTTTTGTAAACTACATGTTTTTGATGAAGACAAAGCTCAACAATTATGATCAAATCAACAAGCTAAAAAAGAAGTTCAAATATATCTCCATGAATAAGCTTTAAATCCAAACATTAGATGTTTAAAATGTAAAGGAAAATGATACAACCAATACCTCAAATACATGAGAATCATTCATATTTACATATGCATAGACAGTATTTTCAAAAGACAAAATAACATAAACAAAGTCTTAAAACTAATATTTTTGACAAAATACATAAGTGTATTCGAATACAAAATCTGTATTCGAATACAAAGCAAGTCAGAAGCAAAAGTCTCATAGTTGTATTTGACTACAACCATCTGTAGTAGAATACACAATAATTCAGTAGCTAAAATCTTTGCATATGTATTCGACTACGATCTTCTGTAGTCGAATACAAAGTAAGTCAGTGGCAAATTTCACGAATCTATATTCGACTACATGAAGGTGAATTCGAATACAAGGTGCAATTTTTGAATATTTTTGAACGTTACAAAGAGGTGTATTCAATTACACACATCCTGTATCCGAATACAACTAGAAGCAATACAATTTTTCAGATCTGGAATGACTCTAGATCATTGTATTTGTTCATCAAACCTCATGAATCATTGGCCACAAATTTGAAGAGATGTTTATGAAGTATAAATACCCCATAACTTCATATCAAACAACACACAATCCTTGAATCAATACCTTGAATAACTTTGAACAAAATTCTGATTTTTTACAAAGTAGTTGCATTTCATTTTCATATCATTATGAAAGGTTCTCAAAGTACTTGAAGTATTATTGGATTGAAATCATTATACCTCTCCTTATCCTTATTCAAAATCATTTGTATCACTTGTAAAAGAAAATAGTACTTTCTTAAAAGTAGCTTAATCTAAGATAGTGGTGTGCTATCTTAGAAGTGTTGTTAGAAGTTTGTAGGAAGAATCCTAGGGTGGGAGTCGTACATTTTCTTACAATTAGTGGATCAATCTCTTGTGGTGTGCAAGAGGACTAGACGTACCCTTGGTTATAAGGGGAACCAAGATAATTCTATTGTGTTCATTTGTTTACTGCACTTACTCATTAGTAGTCATTATATTAACTCAAAAAAATCTACTACTATATCGCTGAAAATAAGAAAATTTCCTAACACCTAATTCACCCCCCCTCTTAGGCGTACCTCTGTACTTACAATTGGTATCAGAGCAGGTTAAGGTAACTTACTCCTCGATCTCATGTCTTTTGCACAACCTATTTTCAGAGACGGTGGTAGTAGTAACAAACCACCATGCTTTATTGGAGAGCACATTGATTTTTGGAAGATACATATGCAAGCATATCTTGAAGCACAAGGAGACGACATATGGGTTGCAGTTGAAAATGGTCCTCACATTCCCAAAACTGTCATCGACAACAAAGAAGAAATAAAGATAAAGAGTTCTTGGACTGATGATGATAAAAGAAAAGTGATGTTAGATAAGAAGGCTAAGAATATACTACAATCAGCACTAGGAATGGATTAATGTTTTTCGTATATCTCACTGTAAAATAGCCAAAGAAATATGGGATACGTTGGAAGTAACTCACAAAAGCACCATTGAGGTAAAAAGATCTAAACTCAATACACTAGCACAAGAATATGAGTTATTTCGAATGCAGTCTGGAGAGTCTATTCTAGACTTACAAAAAAGGTTCTCCCACTTAACCAATCACTTGACGGCACTCAGAAAAATCTTCACCAATGATGAATTAAATCTAAAAGTACTAAGATCGTTGACAAGGGCCTGGCAACCAAAAGTGACAACAATCTCTGAAAAGAAAAGCCTATCCAAAATGTCTCTCTCTACACTATTTGGAAAACTTCAAGAGCACGAAATCGAACTTGGAAGGTTAGAACAAAATCAAAACTTCACTTGCTTCACTTGCTTTGAATGCGGAAAACAAGGACATATCAAAGCAGATTGTCCCAACCTTGCTAAGAAGAATGCCATCAAAAAGAAAGAATTCAAGAAAGCATACATAGCTTGGGAAGACAGCGAAGTAAGTTCATCTTCAGAAACAGAAAGTGAGGAATGCACCAATGTTGCATTAATGGCATCACATCAATCAGATGATGAAGAAGAGGTTAGTAATATAGACTCTCCTCATTATAATAAAACTAATAATGAATTAATTATAGAATATAATGATGCTCAAAACACAATTAAGGAACTACTTATTGAATGTAAAAATTTGTGTAAACTAGTGTCAACACAAAAGAAATAAGTCTCAAGTCTTTAAGAAAAAGTTGATATTATGGAAATGAATTCTGAAAAACTGAAATAGAATTTTACATGCAATAAATGTGATTCCCTCTCTTTCAAGATTGTTCAATTAAATAGGGTAATTGAATGATACGAAAAGAGACAAATTGGATTGGAAAATGTTTTAAATATGCAAAGATACTCAAATGACAAAAGCAGTCTTGGATATTCAAAATTTGATAAACCAAGATTGAATAAGATCATTTTTGTTAAAGCAAGTAATCAATCCAATCAAGAAAAGATTATGATTATAAAAAAGGATCATCATTATAAAGAAATAAGTACACAAAAGAAATCTCATATACATGTTATTAAAAATAGATTTACTCCTACATGTTCTTATTGTGGTTTTAATAGTCACATACCTAAAAAAAATTTATTTCAATTTTGTAGGAGTGCACATAAGGTACTTCAAATATGTGGTATGTAGATAGTTGATGCTCTAAACATATGACGGGTGACGTAATAAAATTTTCAGCCTTAACGCTTGAGTCAAAGGGATATGTAGTATATAGATTCAACAACAAAGGAAATATTTTAGACATTGGAAAAGTCGGTACAACACCATCCTCCTCGATTGAAGATGTCTTATATGTTGAAGGTCTAAAACACAATCTCATAAGCATTAGCCAGCTTTGCAACATAGGATACAAGATAACCTTCAACAAAAATGAGTGCATCATCCAAAATGAGGCTACAAATGAAAATCAATTTATTGGTAAGCGTTTCAAAAACATCTTTATGCTTAATCTTGACGATTTATCCTTAAAAATGAAATGTCTTTTGGTAAGCGACAATATTGATGCGTGGCTATGGCATAAGAGAATTACTCATATTCACATGGATTATTTAAACAAATTGGTCAAACATGATCTTGTTGTAGGCTTACCAAAAATGAAATTTATAAAGGATAAATTGTGTAACGCGTGTCAAAAAGGTAAGCAAACAAAAAGTTCTTTCAAATCTAAAAATGTCATTTCAACTTCTAGACCACTACAATTGATACATATGGACTTGTTTGGTCCATCAAGAACCAAAAGTCTTGGTGGAAACTCATATGGACTAGTTATTGTTGATGATTACTCAAGGTTCACTTGGACCTTATTTTTGGCAAGTAAAAATGAAGCTTTTAAAGCATTTAAAAACTATGCCAAACTAGTCCAAAACGAACAATCAGCCAAAATTTTATCAATTAGAAATGATCATGGAGGAGAATTTCAAAATACTTCATTTGAAGAATTTTGTGAAGAAAATGGTATTTTCCACAATTTTTTTGCATCAAGAACACCACAACAAAATGGGGTTGTTGAGAGAAAGAACATATCTTTGGTAGAGCTCGCAAGGACTATGCTAAGCGACTCAAACCTACCAAAATATTTTTGGGCAGATGTTGTAAACACAACATCATATGTTTCCAACCGAGTAATCATTCGGCCGATTCTTAAGAAAACTCCATATGAACTCTTCAAAGAAAGAAAGCTCAATATCTCTCACTTCCATATTTTTGGATGTAAGTGTTTCGTGGTAAACAATGGTAAAGACAACCTTGGAAAATTCGATGAAAAAGCAGATGAAGGTATTTTTATCGGTTACTCTTTATCTAGTAAAGCTTTTAGAATCTTCAATAAAAGAACTTTATTAGTCGAAGAATCAATGCATGTAACTTTTAATGAAACTAACCCCATAAAAGAGGACAATATTATTTCATATGATGATGATGTTTTTGAAAGAAAAGCAATGATACAAGCAAAGAACATCAAATTGATTAACCAAGTCAAGAAAGTGAAGTCAACATTGAAAAGTAAAATGATGATCTTCCTAAAGAATAGAGAACCCATAGATATCAACTAATTGATAACATCATAGGTGATATCAATAAAGGAGTCACAACAAGGTTAAAACTACAAGATGCTTGCTTAAACATGGTATTTGTTTCTCAAATTGAACCCTCCAAAATTGGTGAAGCACTTAAAGATGATCAATGGATACTTGCCATGCAAGAAGAACTCAATCAATTCGAAAGAAGCAAAGTATGGGAACTTGTTCCTAATCCTGGAAATAAACACATCATTGGTACAAAATGGGTATTTAAAAATAAACTTGATGAGAATGGTATAGTTGTCTGCAACAAAGCATGATTGGTCGCTCAAGGATACAATCAAGAGGAAGGGATTGATTTTGGCGAAACATTTGCTCCAGTAGCAATATTAGAAGCAATACGTTTACTACTTGCTTATGCTTACTCTATGAACTTTGAACTATTTCAAATGGATGTGAAGTGTGCCTTTCCCAATGGATACATTAATGAAGAAGTATATGTCAAACAATCACCTGGCTTTGAAGACTCCAAAAATCCCTCACATGTTTACAAATTAATAAAGGTTCTCTATGGTCTAAAACATGCTCCAAGAGCTTGGTATGATAGATTAAGCACCTTCCTATGTGACCGATGATTTGAAAAAGGGAAAGTCGATAAGACATTATTTATTAAAAGAGAAAATGATCACACCTTATTGATCAAAATCTACGTTGATGATATAATATTCAGATCAACAAACAATGACATATGTGAAGAATTCTCCTCAATAATGCAAGGAGAATTTGAAATGTCCATGATGGAAAAATTAAACTATTTTCTCGACTTTCACATCAAACAACTCGAGCATGGCATCTTCATAAATTGGGCAAAGTATTTCAAAGAATTACTCAAAAGATTTGACATGGAAAACTGCAAGGAAAGTGCGACTCTAATGGGCTCCGAAACCTATGTTGATTAAGATGAATCAGGTATTTCAATCGACATATACAAATATCGAGGTATGATTGGATCTTTATTACATCTAACGGCTAGTCAACCAGATATTATGTTTAGTGTTTGTTTGTGTGCAAGATATCGGGAGGATTCGAAAGAATCGCATCTTGTAGTAGTAAAAAGAATCATGAAATATTTGAAAGGAACAACCAATGTAGGTCTATGGAATCCAAAGGGTAGCATATGTAGTCTAGTTGGATATTCTGATTCAGATTATGCAGGATGCAAAACGGATCATTAAAGCACAAGCGGCACTTGCCATATCTTAGGAAATGCATTAGTATCATGGTCTTGAAAAAAGCAAGCTTGTGTTGCACTTAGTACTGCTGAAGCTGAATACATAGCAGCAGGAAGTTGTTGTGCCCAAATTCTCTGGCTCAAACAACAATTACATGACTATGAACTTGATCTCGGATGCATTCCCCTAAGATGTGAGAACACAAGTGCAATAAACATCTCAAAGAATCCAATCATGCACTCTTGAACTAAACACATCGATATACGTCATCACTTTCTACGCGATCGTGTGCTCAAAGGTAATGTTGAGGTAACGTTTGTGGATACACACAATCAATTGGCTGATATCTTTACAAAACCTTTACCTAAGGACTCATTTTACAAGATACGAAGTGAACTTGGCATCTTAAATGAAAACGATCTCTAAAAATTGTAAGGTACATATAATTTGTCATCTCTCTTCAATATTTCATCTTAAGTGGTTAGAATCAAATTCTTTGATGATTATTGTTTCTTAATATATAAATTTGTGCTTTACATGATGAAATTTCCATGAAAAATTTAGTTTTTAAGCAAAAATTCTCATATGTAGTTGAATACAAATGTCTGTATTCGAATACATGTTTTTCTAGAAATTCTTGTATTCGAATACAACTTATGTATAGTCGAATACACGTTCCTAGAACAATATGTATTCAAATACAACTTGGTGTAGTCAAATACACCTTCACGTTTTTACCCAAATATAAAAGTTGTTTCATATTTTAAGGTTATTTTACAATTGGTATTCGAATACACAGCCGTAGCCAGCCTTCTCTCCTCCAAAAATATCGTCAATCCTCCTTTCACCAAGACACCCACTCAATCAAAGTTGCAAACTACATCAATCCTTACTCTTTTCTTGTCCTTTACCATCAGATTTCTCACATCCTCCACATTTCCTCTCAAACCCACTTTTCACTAACACTGTCAAAACCTCTTTTCTCAACATTGATGCACGAAAACGAGGACCAAGAACCAAACATGCATCAATGGGTCCTTCTAGAAAGCGAACCAAGAATCCATATATCACTGATTTATCTCGGCTTCTACACACACTAGAAGAAATAGAAACGATTTCGCACATACTACTTCGATAAGAGACTCATCATTCCAAAATATGGTACTTTGAACTCTTTCTCTGCCTTTCAATTCTCTGAGTTGCTCAAAGTACAACATGTTGAAGAATTTATAGGTTACAAAGGTCCTGTTTATCCTGATTTAGTTAGGGTTTTCTATTATAATCTCATCCAAGATGGAAAAATGCTAGTATCTCGAGTTAAGGGTAAAACCATTCAGTTAAATACCAAAACCATAGGAGAAATCTTGAACATCCCCTTTAAAGGTCAAAAGTTTTGTCCCAATAACTTGTGTGAATGGGTTGATATCTCTAAGTATGATGCGTATGTTGCATTATGTCGGTTTGACAAACGCACGATGGAATAAAAGAGGACTCAGGTTGGTTCCAAATATGTGCAACAACGGTATGGAGTTGGGAATTTTACCGTTGATTATCGCCTTTTGCACTATTTCCTTAGTTATGTTCAGGTTCCGAAGGCTGGAAATTACTCCCAAATTTCGGAGTTTGAATTACATATTATGAACTTCATGTATGAAGGATGTTAACTAAATTGGGCATACTTTGTAAAATCTGTCATGTTTGGGTCACGAGAGGCAATTGGATTACTATATGCTAAAGAAGTTTCCCGGATTTTTTGAACACTTTGGGGTCAACTTCTCTGATGAAGTCATGTATACACCCACCAAAGAAAACTTGTTGGATTTAGATGTTCTGCCTAGCATGCGGATCGTATAGAATGAGGAGCTTGAGTCCTTTGTGCATATAGGTGACCTTGGTCAACCTCGAATGCTGCTGCCCAAGATGATGAAGATGACGAGGAAACAGCCTCTGATAACGATTATATCTCCAATCAAATGATCATGAACCACCTTGACTCTTTCCAAACCTTCTTCCAAACCCAATTCCAAAATCTGACTACTTCTATCGACACTCGCTTCCAGAACATTGAAACAACTATTGCTTGCAACCATGACGCTTTATCTCAGGACATCAATAGTTTATCTGAAAAAATCGATCATCTTCACATTCCAACGGATTTTATTTATTTTCGTTTTGTTTGTGTAATATTTTGATGCTAGGATTTTCAATGTTGTAGTTTGGTTATGTATCGGTTAATGCTGACAATATGCAACATTTGCTTTGTGATGTACTTATTTAAACATGACTCCATCCTTCATTATGTCATTCTCTTTTGTTTACAATATGTACTCTTTTTCCCTTTATTCATGTTTGTTTGCTTGGAATTGTATGTTTCTATATTTTTCCTTCTTTTTGATCATGCCAAAAGGGGGAGAAAATTTGGTATTGTTGTTACTTTAAACACCTTGTAGGTCCTCAAACAATTTTTCAAATTGATCACATACATTCAAGATCAACGAGGGAGAATGCATATATTACGGGGGAGCAATGATTAGAATTATACAATCTCTCCACAACAACAACATTTTGTCATAATCAAAAAGGGGGAGAATGTAAACTACATGTTTTTGATGAAGACAAAGCTAAACAATTATGGTCAAATCAACAAGCTCAAAAACCAGTTCAAATATATCTTTATGAATAAGCTTTAAATCCAAACATTAGATGTTTAAAATGTAAAGATAAACGATACAACAAATACCTCAAATACATGAGAACCATTAATTTTTACCTATGCATAGAAAGTATTTTCAAAAGTCAAAATAACATTAACAAAGTCTTAAAACTAATATTTTTTGACAAAATACATAAGTGTATTCGAATACAACATCAGTATTTGTAACACCCAAATATTTTTATATATATTATATATGCATCTTTTAATAATTTTTGTAATTCATTATTTAATTTATAATTTAATCTACATGTAAATAAATTAAACTAAAATTTACTACTCCCTATTTTACTTGAATAGTTATAACCTTTATTTTTACTTAATTGTTTTGCTGTGACAATTATATTAGAACGGTTTATGACATAATTATTTCCTACGTGGACAACTGTGTATTTTGTTTATTTGATTATTTTCGATAATCATGAAATTGATGTGTTAGATACATTGACTTTATTTTTATACGTTACCTGCAGTGATAATTTTGTCTTACTTGATTTATTTTAGTTGATGAAAACATTATTTAAATTATTTAATTAAATTATAATTTATAAAAGTTGTATCATTTATTAGTTTTATTTTAGACCAAATAAGTATTTAACATAGGAGAAAATAGAGTTAGTGAAAATGCTTCATTTTATTTATATATTTTATTTAATTAATTTAGTGTGATAATAATAAAGTAATTGTTCATTTAATTTTAATTATTTGATGAAATATATTTATATTAATTAATTAATTAGTTGTTGGGGTATTTTTTAGAGTGAACAATGACCAAGTCAATTTTGGTCAAAATTTAATCATTCACACTATATTTTATTTTTAATAGCATTTAATTATAGAACCATGTGTTTTCTATTTCACATCTACTCAAATGTGTAACAAACACGAATAAGTACGTAAATTAATTCATAACGGTTGGTCATTGAATGATATTATTCCAATTGAATATCTTATTGATGTGTGCAATAAATCTCAATGAGAAAAATTATTCTTTTTCTCTAATCAGCTTCACTCTCCATTCACAACATTATATTTTGTTTATCTGAAATACTTTCTAAGTCACTCAAACAACCCCCCACATATTCTCTCTCTTTCTTGTGGAAGCTCTAAACTTTTGTTCCTTCATCTTTATGAGTTTTCGCGGGATATGTAGTGTTATGTGGAAGGAAAGCGTCCAAGGTAAGGGCTTTTCTCCATGCAGAGTTAGACTAGATATTAAATTAGCGATTCTAAGATATTGATATGATGTCTGGATGTCTTAAAAGAAAAATGTTGATTTTTATTTTCGTCGTAAAGAAATTAATTATAATTCCTTGATTGTTTTATTTTTATTTTTATATACCTCTATGTCGATTAAATTAATTATAGAGTATTATTTTTATTATTATACCTTGATAAATATGTTTGTAGTGAAAATATTTAGTGCTTTACATGTTTAGAGTATTTAATTATAAAATTATAATTTTTGTAATGATGTAATTAGTAATATGTTTATTATGATGTGTATTTGATTTTAAGTGTGGATTTTTGAGTATTTTAAAATTAAAACTTGACTTTTATGAACAATATATGTGTCTTGAAGAAATTGGTGAGAATTTTATATTTCTTTAATTTTCATAATATGAGAATATAAATTTGATGTCCTGTGTGATTAAAAAGTTTATTCTAAAATATTTTGTCTTTGTGGTTGCCTAAGTGGCTGGTGATGTGTGTTTTAAATATTGTTATCTGTGTGGTTGCATTAGTGGCTGGTGACTTGTGTTTTAAATATTATTATATTTGTGGTTGCCTAGGTGGCTGGTAATTTGTGTTTTAAAAATTGTTATCTTTGTGGATGCCTAAGTGGCGGGTGATTTGTGATTTAAATATTGTTATCTTTGTGGTTGCCTAAGTGACTGGTGATTTGTAATTGTTTAAATGAGTGGTGTCATGTACTTTTGAGCATCATTATCATTTCATAACATATCATATGCATCTTTGTGGACGCCTGTGTGGCTGGTTTAATTTTCCCCATTGGTGTGGATGATTTCTATGTGGACGCCTGTGTGACTTGTTATATCCGGATCATATATATTTAGGAGCATGCATAACTTATATACATTTTATTTTTATTTTGATTTTGATTTAATTATTTTCTCTACGGTTGTTATTTATTTATATACATTTTATAACTATTGATATATCTTTGAGAACTATTAAATAATCAATTTCTTTAAATCTTTTATTACAAAAGGATTTTATATTCATATTTTATGGTTGTTATTTTATTATTTGGTTTAATTTTGTTGTGGGATGAACTGACCCCTTACACCAACATTTAGGTACTAATGATCTCAAAGAGTTGAGTTGCATGAATAATGTTTGGTTGGTGCACGCGCGTGGGAAAATGAGACTTTTATTTAAAAAAAATAATGTTTTATATTACTAAAATTTTTGTGGTACATTGTAAAGTTATTTACTCGTTATTATTAACTTTTGATAAAAATGTGGAAGTGAGATTTTATTCCTATTGAATGTCCTTAATTTCAGTCAACATTGTTTCTTTTGTAATTCATTTAAAGAGAATTTAATTTATTTTGGAACATAAATGAATATCGATATAACAACTGTAATATTAATTTTGTAAACGAATAAATAAATAATATTTTAGTGAATTACATTATCTTCTTCTAAAAAAAAAATATATCAAGTCATTTTCTAACGCATCTTCAAATTTTTACATGATGAATTATTTATAAGAAAAAAAGTTTATAGTTGTTTCTAAAAGAAAATAAATATTTTTAAGTAATATTTGAATAAAAAATTTGGGGCGTTACAAGTGGTATAAGAGCATTAATTCTCGGACCTTGTGGGTGAATGTGTCGTGTATTTTGTTGGATTTTCTAAATTTTGAATTTTATCAATTACTTAATGTTTTAATTATATGTCATTGATTGTGTAACGTTCTTGAAATTGAATTTTATTAATTATTTAAATTATTATTATTATTATTAATTGTATAACCTTTCTGGATTTGCATTTTATTAATTACTTAATTTCGTATTATATGTCATTAATTATGTTATTGTTTGGTTTTCTAATCATTGAATTTTATTAATTACTTAAATATCATTAATTGTGTAACATCCATAATTTTCGTAATTAAATATATGCCTTAAATATTTGGTTTAATGACTTAATTTTTGTATGAATTGTGATGTTGTTTGTGTTATTTGTTCAATTTTCTAAATTATAAATTTTATTAATTAATTAATATTTTAATTATATGACATATTAATTGTGTAACGTTTTCGAATTTGAATTTTACAAATTATTTAAATTGTTATTATTGTTATT
>JBBPBT010000850.1:24519421-24569291 GCA_037974875.1 Cicer bijugum | reverse complement strand
TATTATTATTATTATTATTATTATTGTTGTTGTTGTTGTTGTATATCATTATTAATGAATTTTGCATATTAGTATTGCATTGTCAAATTCTATTGTATAATAAATAAATAAATAAACACAAATAAATCAATTTCTTTATTGAAATGATTTTATAAAAGGAGCTATGATATCCCTCTTGTTCTATTTTTTCAAATTTTAAAATATTGTTATCAACATATAATTCTAAATTTGTTGTATTTTAACAAATGACATTCTCAATTTTTTCTTTTGTTTTTCTTTATGTGCTCATTGATTTGCTTTAACTAGTTCATCTGTTTAGCAAGTAATTTTTGTACGATGCAATTTTATATTTAAGTCGAAGGATTGTTAATCAATAAATTTTTGTCACACAAATGGGGATTTAAAAGAATTTTACTTAGTTTATTGAGAAATATGTCAATACTCTGTATGCAACTTATCCATTTATTTTTCCTCGTAGTTTCGAGGACGAAACTATTTTTAAGGGGATAAGTATTATAACACCACAATATTTTTATATATATTATATATGCATCTTTTAGTAATTTTTGTAATTCATTATTTAATTAATAATTTAATCTACATGTAAATAAATTAAACTAAAATTTACTACTCCCTATTTTACTTGAATAGTTATAACCTTTATTTTTACTTAATTGTTTTGCTGTGACAATTATATTAGAACGGTTTATGACATAATTATTTCCTACATGGACAACTGTGTATTTTGTTTATTGGATTATTTTTGATAATCATGAAATTGATGTGTTAGATACATCGACTTTATTTTTATACGTTAGCTGCAGTGATAATTTTGTCTTGATTTATTTTAGTTGATGAAAACATTATTTAAATTATTTAATTAAATTATAATTTATAAAAGTTGTATCATTTATTAGTTTTATTTTAGACCAAATAAGTATTTAACCTAGGAGAAAATAGAGTTAGTGAAAATGCTTCATTTTATTTATATATTTTATTTAATTAATTTAGTGTGATAATAATAAAGTAATTGTTCATTTAATTTTAATTATTTGATGAAATATATTTGTTGGAAAACTATGACTTCTTTTTGATTAATAACAAGAGAATTAAGATCAACTCCAACTAGTTAGACATAATTCCCAATTCCAATCATGCACTAATCATACAATTTACAAACACAGCGGAAACTTAAAATCACATACAAGATTTGTTCAAGGAGCATGCAAAACAAGCAATTTAACAATGCTGAATATTAAAGAGAAGAGGGATAGGAAAGATTGCACCAAGATTTATCCTGGTTCAGCCGTTGATCCAACGGCCTACATCCAGTCCTGTAATCATAATCATGATTCCAGCTTTTTCCACTATAGAATGAATTCGAGTACTTTTACAGATTTTCCAGTCTTCTACATGACCTATCAATCTAACTCCCTTCACTTCTATCTTGTCACCCCTTTGATCCTTGTAGTTTATCCCCAAACTCACACAAGATCAAAGTAGACTTCCTCTTGATGATCCCACACCAACAAGGATAGCCACCAGTTTCCAAACTGGATTTGTGACAGCTTCAATTACAAAGAATTGTCTTTGTCACAAACAAAGAAAGTAGTATCAAGAAATGTATTCAATCATTCTAGCACCACACAAAAGATTTGATTTGCCAATGAATATTTTTGTGTGTTGGAAAAACTTTTCTTTCAAAGTGTTTTCAGAGATATGCAAGATTGAGAGCAAGAGGTTCTGAAAATGTGAAAAGTTTTTATGCAAGTGTTCTTTCTTGTTGTGGTTGTTCTTTTTTTTTAAAAATTTTGAGGCACCATATATATATATATTCAAGACAGACACAGGACAATCGATTGCCCAATCGAATTTGTAAGGATACAATCGATTGCTGCATCGAGTGTCGAATATTCTGTGTTTCTGGAATCTTGAATTATATAGGCTTCACTTGATTGGTCAATCGATTGATCAAGTTTCTGAATCAGACCTGATGCTATGAAAATCTTTCAATCGAGTGAGCAATCGAGTTTGGCAAAATTGGGTGCTTACTGTGATATGAAATGTTGCATCAATCGATTGTTCAATCGATTGTCGAGATCCACTGATTCAGACCTGATGCCATAATTTCATTTCAATCGAGTGAGCAATCGAGTTGTTCAAAACTGGGTGCTCACTGTGATATGAAATATTGCATCAATCGATTGGTCAATCGAGTATCGTGGTCAAAGTGACTCAGATACTGCAGACAATCAAGTTGCCAATCGAGTGAACAATCGAGTGGTCAATCGAGTGGGCACAGACTGAGTGCTCTCTGTAACTTGAATTTGAGCATCAATCGAGTTGTCAGTCTATTGTGCAATCGACTGGACAATCGAATGATCTTGTTACAGACCTCAGTTGTTTAAGACAGTTTACGTGCCATTCGATTGATAACCCATGCAGTCGATTGTTCAATCGAGTGTTTGCATTTTTAAGTTTCATAACACATGAATGAATGATAAAAACTCATTGGCATGTTTTGTGTGAGACTCTAGTGATTGATTACTTAACTTTGATACCTAGACACTTAATACAACTATACTAAGCCTGCATCTTCCTCAAGTGCATCCTCCAACTATGGTTGATTCCTTGAGTTGCAAACTATTGTTCCAAGTGTTGTAGTGTCTTCATGTGTGCCTGAAATGTTTCTTCATTCAAAACATTAGATCAAGCAACTATTTAATGTGCACTTGTATGTTTGGTACATAAATCAAAACTAGATCAGGGAAGCTTATTGCTTACAATCTCCCCCTTTTTGATTTAATGACAAACATACAATTAATATAGAGATTCTATATGTAAACAAAATCTCCCCCTGAGTTTTGGAATGCATGATGCAAACAATTTAGTGCATGACCAGGGAGTGAACGAATTTGTACATCATGTATTAGATTCAGATGGAAAAATAAAGCATCAGAGCTTAGTATGTATCAGATGATGAATGTGCATTAATCAGGACATGTAATGCAATATCAGCAAAATAATGCAGCAGTACAACATCAGCATTTTGCACAAAGTCAATATCAGATCATCAGAGTTAATACTATCAATATTTCATCATAATGTTAATCCATATACATCATCAGATACAACACATACAACAACGAATCAAATACAACTTAATCTCATATTAATAATCAAATACAACTTAATCTCATATTAATTTGAATAATAATCTCCCCCTTTTCGTCATTAATACAAAAAGACATACGACAAAATATAAGAGGAAATTAATGGGCAACACATGTAAGAACAAGCAAACAACCAGAGACAAGCAAATAGCATCAAAATAAACCTAGACCACTAAAATCTTAGGCTTGATCCTCATTATCACCAGCAGGAGGAGGAGAGACCGCTGTATTACCCTCAGCAGGTGTCTTCTCCCCATGAGAATCAGAACCAATCTCAATGTTCTGGTTTGGTTCAGCAGTTGATTGCCTCCCAATCTCTGCAATGTCTTCGAAAGATATCTTGAGACCCAAGTGCTCCTGGATGTCTGAAACATCCTTCTGAACTGATTCCAAGGCTGTTTGAAGCTTTAGAAGAGAAGCTTCTATCCTCTCACAGTGTTCAGTCTGGTGTTGCAGAATCTCCATCAGCTTTGCCATGATCTCAGACGATCCTTCAGCTGATGTAGGTGCTTGGGCACTTGTCTGGGCTTGATCAGCACTTGGTTGTGCATGATCAGCAGGTGTTGGAGTCCTTGTCCAAACATTGTTGATCCTTCTTATCTGCATTTGGTTGACAATAGCTTCACCAAATGTATGAGTGGTTGTGAGTGATTCTTCATTGGCTAGAGACACCTTGAAATGCCTCAGAATCCTCATAACCAATTGGGGATAGGGCAGGATGTGTTTCCCTTGTGCTGATTCATGCATGTTCAGCAGCACAATCCAAGCCCAACTCATTTTGAGTTCCTTGTACAGTCCCCATAGCAGGACAACGTCCAGCCTCTGTACAACTGCGTGATTTCCGGCTCTAGGTACTAACATTCGTGTTAGCACATACATGAGCAGCCTGTGCTCAACCTTCATTTGACCAGCTTGAATGGTTCCTTTTTCAACAAATCCTTCCATCATCAACTCTTGTAAGGCAGCATGTTTGTTGATGGTGTTTTCCCAACCTTCATCTTCAGGAGCGTCTTGTGCTCGGCCATCGGTGGTATATCCACAGAACGGCAAACCAGTCAACTTTGAAAACTCTTCAAAGGTCATTGCCATTCTTTTACCTTTTACTTCAGCAACAAAACCAGTTTTGGTGAGGATGAAAGTGGAATAGAAGGCTCTTACCTGTTTTGGATAGACATCCAAAGAACAGGTAAGGAGGTTTTCCAAACCATGGAACCTTAAATGGTTTTGAAAGGAAAAACCATTTTGATCAAAATAAGGAAAATCCAGAGTTCTGGCATCTTGGATTTTTCTTTTGGCAAATGAATCTGGGACAGCTTTCCCTTCAGTAACCTTCTCTTGTGAAGGCTTAGCCTTTTTAGGTGGAGATGAAGGCTTCTTCTTCTTCTTCTTTAGCTCTTTCATTGCGTCTCCCAGCAGTTTTTCCGACGGAGGAACCTTCCTCTTTTTGCTAGCATCAGGAGTAGTGGCAATACCTTTGCCTTTGTCCTTCGCTTGTACCTTATGAGTAGGGATTGAGACCCTTTTTGTTGGAGGTGAAGGAGGTGGAGGAGGTGATGGTGAGGGAGTTCTTCCACTAGAGGTAGAAGAATAAGAAGATGAGCTGGATGGTTGAACATTTCTGGATGAAGGGCCAGCAGAGGTAACAACTGGTTTCCTACCGGTGCGTTTAACTCTAGCCATTGAGTAATATGAATTTGAAGTTGATTGGATGAAGAATAGATTGTAGTTTGATGAAGAAGATGATAGCAGAATGCAGTATTGGATTGAGAAATCGAGTAGTGAAGTCCAGATTTATATACTACTGTTGAAATTCGATTGCCCAATCGCCTGTCTGCATATCTGGGTTTAAAATATGACCGTTACACTCATCCAACGGCTATAATTTCCTCAACGGATACTTGTCAATCGATTACCCAATCGATGCTCGGGTTATTGATTCCCAAATGTTCTCTGACTTGTGGTTCACTTAATCCAAACAGTCGCGTGTCCAATCGAGTTTTAACCAACTTTCAGTGCATCACTCGATTACCCAGTCGAATATCGAAACAAAAAATCAGAAAAACTGGTTCCAGATACATGAACACTCGATTTGCCATCCGATTGACATGATGAGAATTTCAACAGACATCTTTCTGAGAAACTATCAATCGAATCCCCATTCGATTGAAGCAAACATAAAATAAAACAGACATAAACAAAATAAAACTGAGACCCATCCATTCGATTGTGCAATCGAATATCGAATTTCCAGATTGACAAACTAAGGCAGTTTTCATCAATTAGTCGATTTCACAATCGACTATTGAATGAATTAATGCCAATTTGGCCACAGGACACTCGATTGTGCAGTCGAATTGGGTATAAGGATCAGATTTCATTGGGATCAATAATGCCCAGTTTCATTCTTATAAAGAAGAAACTGTCCTTAGGCAAGGCCTTGGTGAAAATGTCAGCCAACTGCTCAGTTGTATTGACATATTCCAACTTAATCTTGCCCTATTGATATTGATCTCGAATGAAGTGATGCCTTATTTCAATGTGCTTGGTTCTAGAATGCATGATAGGATTCTTAGTAATGTTAATAGCACTAGTATTATCACACAAAATAGGCACAGTCCCTAGGTCCACCCCAAAAACAGAGAGGTGTTGCTGCATCCAAAGAATTTGAGCGCAACAACTACCAGCAGCAACATACTCAGCTTCAGCAGTTGAGAGTGCTACGCTGTTTTGTTTCTTGCTATGCCAAGAAACAAGCGAGTTGCCTAGAAGTTGGCAAGTACCTGAGGTACTTTTTCTGTCCAATTTGCATCCAGCAAAGTCAGAATCAGAGTAACCAACTAGAGTGCAAGTGGATCCCTTAGGATACCATAAACCAAGATCTTTGGTTCCCAAGAGATATCTGAAGATTCTCTTGACAGCACTGAGGTGAGATTCCTTAGGATTGGCCTGGTATCTAGCACACATACACACACTAAACATGATGTCCGGTCTGCTAGCGGTTAGGTAGAGAAGAGATCCTATTAGGCTTCTAAACACAGTCACATCTACAGCTTTACCCGATTCATCCTTATCTAAGTAGCAGGATTGACTCATAGGCGTGTCAATGGATTTAAATTTTTCAAAATTAAATTTCTTTAAAAGATCACTGCAATATTTTGATTGACTAAGGAATATTCCATTTTTGCTTTGTTTGATTTGAAATCCCAGGAAGTAAGTCAATTCTCCCATCATGGACATTTCAAATCTGCCTTTCATAGTATTTTCAAAATCTTTACAAAGCTTGTCATTTGTTGATCCAAATATTATGTCATCAACATAAATTTGTACCAACAAAATGTCTTTTCCTTGTCTTTTGATAAAAAGTGTTTTATCTACATTTCCCCTTGAAAAATTTTCTTGTAAGAGGAAATTGCTCAGCTTATCATACCAAGCTCTTGGAGCTTGTTTCAAGCCATAGAGGGCTTTTGTAAGTTTAAACACATGATTTGGAAGCTTAGGATCTTCAAAACCAGGAGTTTGACTTACAAAGACTTCCTCCTTAATGTCTCCATTTAAAAAAGCACTTTTAACATCCATTTGAAATAATTTGAAATCCATTATACAAGCATATGCCAATAAAATCCTGATAGCTTCTAGTCTGGCTACTGGGGCATAAGTCTCATCATAGTCTATACCTTCTTCTTGGTTGTAACCTTTGGCCACTAACCTAGCCTTGTTCCTGGTAATCACACCATTCTCATCCATTTTGTTTCTGAAAACCCACCTAGTTCCTATGACATGTTTACCCTCTGGTCTAGGAACAAGAGTCCACACTTGGTTTCTCTCAAACTGATTCAGCTCTTCTTGCATGGCTACTATCCAGTCAGGTTCCAAAAGAGCTTCCTTAATGTTTTTGGGTTCTACTTGTGAAACAAAGGCTGTAAGGTTGCAAAACTCTCTAAGGGATTTTCTGGTTGAAACACCTTTTGAAATCTCTCCAATAATGTTATCTATGGGATGGTTTTTGGAAAACTTCCACTCTTTAGGTAGGTCAACTTCCCTAATAGGTTCCACACAGTCAAGGTTGGTTGGAGGTTCAGGCTCACTGGTTTCTATGGATTCAGAATCCACAACATCATCCAATGACTTTTCAACTATAGAAAGAGTGCTGTTCAAGTTTTCATCAAATTTGACATGTACAGACTCCTCTATAGTTTTGGTCCTTTTATTGTAGATTCTATAGGCCTTACTAACTTGGGAATACCCTAGGAAGATACCCTCATCTGACTTAGGATCAAATTTACCTAAAGGTCCCTTGCCATTGTTTAACACAAAGCACTTACACCCAAAAATCCTAAAGTAGGAGATGTTAGGCTTTCTCCCTTTGTATAACTCATAGGGAGTCTTTCTAAGAAAAGGTCTAATGAGAACCCTATTCACTACATGAGCTGCAGTGTTAATGGCATCAGCCCAAAAGTACTTGGGAAGATTAGAATCTTTGAGCATTGTCCTAGCAAGCTCTACTAATGATCTATTCTTCCTTTCTACTACTCCATTCTGCTGTGGAGTTCTAGGGGCTGAGAAGATATGTTTGATACCATGATTTTCACAGAAGGTTTGAAAAGCATCATTTTGGAATTCACCTCCATGATCACTTTTTATGGATATGATTTTCGTATTATTCTCATTTTGAGTCAAAGCAGCAATTTTGAAAGCTGAGAATGCCTCACTCTTGTGAGTTAGAAAATATGTCCATGTGAACCTTGTGTAATCATCTACCAAAACATAGCCATATAGGTTTCCTCCAAAACTTCTAACCTGAGATGGACCAAAGAGGTCCATATGCACCAACTCTAAAACTTTCTTGGTTTGAACCAAGTCTATAGGGGGGAAGGAAGATTTGACTAGCTTACTCCTCTCGCAGGAGTCACACAGTCTGTCCTTAGAGAACTTCCTATTTGGGAGACCTAGGACTAGCTGCTTGCTGACAAGCCTGTTCAAGTGGTCCATATGAATATGAGCCACTCGTTTGTGCCACAGCCAGCTCTCATCAGCACTAGACAACAAGCAACAGAAATAATTTGCAGGCAACAAATCAAAATCTATCATGTAAATATTATTAATTCTTTTACCTGTCAGTTTCATACCTTCAACTTCCTTATGCTCAAGCGTGCAGGATATGGAAGTAAAGTTTACCTTAAACCCTTTGTCACACAGCTGACTAATGCTTAGTAAGTTGTGTTTCAGGCCTTCAACAAATAAAACATCCTTGATAACAGCAGTTGAGTTATTTCCTATATCTCCAATGCCAAGGATCTTTCCTTTGTTGTTGTCTCCGTATTTGACAAAGCCACCACTTTTTAAGTTCAGAGACAAGAATTTGGACTTGTCTCCGGTCATATGCCTGGAGCATCCACTGTCCAGATACCAAGATTGATTTCTGGATGCCAAGCATATCTGCATAAAATAATCAGGTTTTGGATTTAGGTACCCAATTTAAATTGGGTCCTGGGGGGTTAGTTTCAAATGATGATTCCTTAACTTTCCAGATTTGTTTCCATCCTCTGTTGGCACGTTTTTTCAGTTTGCAATTGAACACTTTATGTCCTTTTTTACAGCAAAAGTGACATGTAACAGCAGGGGATGGCTTCTGATTTGGTCTAGTAAAGTTATCATACATTTGTTTAGATTGAACAGATTTCTGATGCCTTTTCATATGCATGTTTTGTTTATAACCAAGTCCAGTTTTAACATCTAGATTTCTCTGATTTCTAAGAAGTCTTTCTAAATTGTTTTTACCACTGTTGAACTTAGCTACATCACATTTCAGTTCATGAGTTTCTCTTTTCAGTTTTTCATTTATATCTATAAGAGATTCGAGTTTCAAATTAACTTCATCAAATTGTATGCATTTCTCTTCTAGCTGTTTCTTAGTACTAATCAGTTGTTTAAGTACACTCACATGTTCAGAATGCAGTTCATTAAAGGCATCATGAAGTTCATCATAAGATGGATTAGATGTAGTACTTACCTCACTGTCAGATTCTGAATCAGTATTAGCCATGAGACACAAGTTAGCTTCTTCATTTTCTGATTCTTCAGATGAATCTTCATCATTGTCATTCCAGGCAATGTATGCTTTCCTGTTTGAAGGTTGCTGATCTTTGCCCTTAGTCTTAGTAGGCTTGTTTCTGTTTTGCAGCTTGTAACACTCAGATCTGATGTGGCCTGTTTTCCCACATTCATAGCAAGTTATAACTTTGCTATCACTGGTGTCACCCTTGCTGGAGCCTTTTGTTTTGGAATTCTGTGGTTTCCTTGACTGGCTTCCTTTCTTTTTCAGAAACTTCTTAAATTTCCTGACCAACATACCTATCTCAGGTTCTTCACTTGATTCACTTTCTGAGCTTTCTGAATCTTGTTCAGTTTTTGTTTTTTGAGTTTGAGCTTTCAGTGCAATTCCTTCGCTTTTTCTGTTTGATTGCTCTGTCTCATTTAATCTATGTAGTTCCATCTCATGTTCACGAAGCTTTCCAAACAGTGTTGCTATAGTCATGTTGGCAAGATCTTTAGACTCAGCAATGGCAGTTATTTTGGGTTGCCATTCTCTTGACAAACATCTCATGACTTTTCCTATCTGCTGTTCATTATCCACAATTTTTCCCAAGGCATGTAGAATGTTGATAATGTGGGTGAATCTGGTTTGTAGATCATTTATAGATTCATCTTTCTTCATGCAGAAAAGTTCATACTCATGCATAAGTGTATTTGTTCTTGCCCGTTTGACATCTGTAGTACCTTCATGTGTTTCTTGCAAAGTGTCCCACATTTCCTTTGCAGTCTTGCAGTTTGACACTCTGAAGACTTCTTCTGCACTTAACGCTGATGTTATGATATTCTTTGCTTTAGCATTGTAACCAACTTTCTTTTTGTCATCATCAGACCAGTCAGCTCTTGGTTTGATAATGCATGATGATCCATCAATACCTGCAATTTTAGGAATGTAAGGACCATTTTCCACTGCATCTAAAATGTCCAGCCCACATGCTTCCAGAAAGATAAGCATTCTTTCTTTCCAGTACATGTATGATGTACCATTAAAGGCAGGGGGTCTGGTTAGAGATGCTCCTTCTCCTAGAAAATCCAAAGAAGTCATTTTCTTTTATGAGTTTTTCTCTAAAAAAGTCAGGCTCTGATACCAATTGTTGGAAAACTATGACTTCTTTTTGATTAATAACAAGAGAATTAAGATCAACTCCAACTAGTTAGACATAATTCCCAATTCCAATTATGCACTAATCATACAATTTACAAACACAGCGGAAACTTAAAATCACATACAAGATTTGTTCAAGGAGCATGCAAAACAAGCAATTTAACAATGCTGAATATTAAAGAGAAGAGGGATAGGAAAGATTGCACCAAGATTTATCCTGGTTCAGCCGTTGATCCAACGGCCTACATCCAGTCCTGTAATCATAATCATGATTCCAGCTTTTTCCACTATAGAATGAATTCGAGTACTTTTACAGATTTTCCAGTCTTCTACATGACCTATCAATCTAACTCCCTTCACTTCTATCTTGTCACCCCTTTGATCCTTGTAGTTTATCCCCAAACTCACACAAGATCAAAGTAGACTTCCTCTTGATGATCCCACACCAACAAGGATAGCCACCAGTTTCCAAACTGGATTTGTTACAGCTTCAATTACAAAGAATTGTCTTTGTCACAAACAAAGAAAGTAGTATCAAGAAATGTATTCAATCATTCTAGCACCACACAAAAGATTTGATTTGCCAATGAATATTTTTGTGTGTTGGAAAAACTTTTCTTTCAAAGTGTTTTCAGAGATATGCAAGATTGAGAGCAAGAGGTTCTGAAAATGTGAAAACTTTTTATGCAAGTGTTCTTTCTTGTTGTGGTTGTTCTTTTTTTTTAAAAATTTTGAGGCACCATATATATATTCAAGACAGACACAGGACAATCGATTGCCCAATCGAATTTGTAAGGATACAATCGATTGCTGCATCGAGTGTCGAATATTCTGTGTTTTTGGAATCTTGAATTATATAGGCTTCACTTGATTGGTCAATCGATTGATCAAGTTTCTGAATCAGACCTGATGCTATGAAAATCTTTCAATCGAGTGAGCAATCGAGTTTGGCAAAATTGGGTGCTTACTGTGATATGAAATGTTGCATCAATCGATTGTTCAATCGATTGTCGAGATCCACTGATTCAGACCTGATGCCATAATTTCATTTCAATCGAGTGAGCAATCGAGTTGTTCAAAACTGGGTGTTCACTGTGATATGAAATATTGCATCAATCGATTGGTCAATCGAGTATCGTGGTCAAAGTGACTCAGATACTGCAGACAATCAAGTTGCCAATCGAGTGAACAATCGAATGGTCAATCGAGTGGGCACAGACTGAGTGCTCTCTGTAACTTGAATTTGAGCATCTATCGAGTTGTTAGTCTATTGTGCAATCGACTGGACAATCGAATGATCTTGTTACAGACCTCAGTTGTTTAAGACAGTTTACGTGCCATTCGATTGATAACCCATGCAGTCGATTGTTCAATCGAGTGTTTGCAGTTTTAAGTTTCATAACACATGAATGAATGATAAAAACTCATTGGCATGTTTTGTGTGAGACTCTAGTGATTGATTACTTAACTTTGATACCTAGACACTTAATACAACTATACTAAGCCTGCATCTTCCTCAAGTGCATCCTCCAACTATGGTTGATTCCTTGAGTTGCAAACTATTGTTCCAAGTGTTGTAGTGTCTTCATGTGTGCCTGAAATGTTTCTTCATTCAAAACATTAGATCAAGCAACTATTTAATGTGCACTTGTATGTTTGGTACATAAATCAAAACTAGATCAGGGAAGCTTATTGCTTACAATATTTATATTAATTAATTAAATTAATAGAGTTAGCAAGTAATTTTTGTACTATGCAATTTTATATTTAAGTCGAAGGATTGTTAATCAATAAATTTTTGTCACACAAATGGGGATTTAAAAGAATTTTACTTAGTTTATTGAGAAATATGTCAATACTCTGTATGCAACTTATCCATTTATTTTTCCTCGTAGTTTCGAGGACGAAACTATTTTTAAGGGGATAAGTATTGTAACACCCCAATATTTTTATATATATTATATATGCATCTTTTAGTAATTTTTGTAATTCATTATTTAATTAATAATTTAATCTACATGTAAAAAAATTAAACTAAAATTTACTACTCCCTATTTTACTTGAATAGTTATAACCTTTATTTTTACTTAATTGTTTTGCTGTGACAATTATATTAGAACGGTTTATGACATAATTATTTCCTACGTGGACAACTGTGTATTTTGTTTATTTGATTATTTTCGATAATCATGAAATTGATGTGTTAGATACATTGACTTTATTTTTATACGTTAGCTGCAGTGATAATTTTGTCTTACTTGATTTATTTTAGTTGATGAAAACATTATTTAAATTATTTAATTAAATTATAATTTATAAAAGTTGTATCATTTATTAGTTTTATTTTAGACCAAATAAGTATTTAACCTAGGAGAAAATAGAGTTAGTGAAAATGCTTCATTTTATTTATATATTTTATTTAATTAATTTAGTGTGATAATAATAAAGTAATTGTTCATTTAATTTTAATTATTTGATGAAATATATTTATATTAATTAATTAAATTAATAGAGTTAGCAAGTAATTTTTGTACGATGCAATTTTATATTTAAGTCGAAGGATTGTTAATCAATAAATTTTTGTCACACAAATGGGGATTTAAAAGAATTTTACTTAGTTTATTGAGAAATATGTCATTACTCTGTATGCAACTTATCCATTTATTTTTCCTCGTAGTTTCGAGGACGAAACTATTTTTAAGGGGATAAGTATTGTAACACCCCAATATTTTTATATATATTATATATGCATCTTTTAGTAATTTTTGTAATTCATTATTTAATTAATAATTTAATCTACATGTAAATAAATTAAACTAAAATTTACTACTCCCTATTTTACTTGAATAGTTATAACCTTTATTTTTACTTAATTGTTTTGCTGTGACAATTATATTAGAACGGTTTATGACATAATTATTTCCTATATGGACAACTGTGTATTTTGTTTATTTGATTATTTTCGATAATCATGAAATTGATGTGTTAGATACATTGACTTTATTTTTATACGTTAGCTGCAGTGATAATTTTGTCTTACTTGATTTATTTTAGTTGATGAAAACATTATTTAAATTATTTAATTAAATTATAATTTATAAAAGTTGTATCATTTATTAGTTTTATTTTAGACCAAATAAGTATTTAACCTAGGAGAAAATAGAGTTAGTGAAAATGCTTCATTTTATTTATATATTTTATTTAATTAATTTAGTGTGATAATAATAAAGTAATTGTTCATTTAATTTTAATTATTTGATGAAATATATTTATATTAATTAATTAATTAATTAGTTGTTGGGGTATTTTTTAGAGTGAACAATGACCATGTCAATTTTGGTCAAAATTTAATCATTCACACTATATTTTATTTCTAATAGCATTTAATTATAGAACCATGTGTTTTCTATTTCATATCTACTCAAATGTGTAACAAACACGAATAAGTACGTAAATTAATTCATAACGGTTGGTCATTGAATGATATTATTCCAATTGAATATCTTATTGATGTGTGCAATAAATCTCAATGAGAAAAATTATTCTTTTTCTCTAATCAGCTTCACTCTCCATTCGCAACATTATATTTTGTTTATCTGAAATACTTTCTAAGTCACTCAAACAACCCCCCATATATTCTCTCTCTTTCTTGTGGAAGCTCTAAACTTTTGTTCCTTCATCTTTATGAGTTTTCGCGGGATATGTAGTCTTACGTGGAAGGAAAACGTCCAAGGTAAGGGTTTTTCCCCATGCAGAGTTAGACTAGATATTAAATTAGCGAATCTAAGATATTGATATGATGTCTGGATGTCTTAAAAGAAAAATATTGATTTTTATTTTCGTCGTAAAGAAATTAATTATAATTTCTTGATTGTTTTATTTTTATTTTTATTTTTATATACCTCTATGTTGATTAAATTAATTATAGAGTATTATTTTTATTATTATACCTTGATAAATATGTTTGTAGTGAAAATATTTAGTGCTTTACATGTTTAGAGTATTTAATTATAAAGTTATAATTTTTGTAATGATGTAATTAGTAATATGTTTATTATGATGTGTATTTGATTTTAAGTGTGGATTTTTGAGTATTTTAAAATTAAAACTTGACTTTTATGAACAATATATGTGTCTTGAAGAAATTGGTGAGAATTTTATATTTCTTTAATTTTCATAATATGAGAATATAAATTTGATGTCCTGTGTGATTAAAAAGTTTATTCTAAAATATTTTGTCTTTGTGGTTGCCTAAGTGGCTGGTGATGCGTGTTTTAAATATGTTATCTGTGTGGTTGCCTAAGTGGCTGGTGACTTGTGTTTTAAATATTATTATCTTTGTGGTTGCCTAGGTGGCTGGTAATTTGTGTTTTCAAAATTGTTATCTTTGTGGATGCCTAAGTGGCGGGTGATTTGTGATTTAAATATTGTTATCTTTGTGGTTGCCTAAGTGACTGGTGATTTGTAATTGTTTAAACGAGTGGTGTCGTGTACTTTTTGAGCATCATTATCATTTCATAACATATCATATGCATCTTTGTGGACGCCTGTGTGGCTGGTTATATCTGGATCATATATATTTAGGAGCATGCATAACTTATATACATTTTATTTTTATTTTTATTTAATTATTTTCTCTACAGTTGTTATTTATTTATATACATTTTATAACTATTGATATATCTTTGAGAACTATTAAATAATCAATTTCTTTAAATCTTTTATTACAAAAGGATTTTATATTCATATTTTATGGTAGTTATTTTATTATTTGGTTTAATTTTGTTGTGGGATGAACTGACCCCTTACACCAACATTTAGGTACTAATGATCTCAAAGAGTTGAGTTGCATGAATGATGTTTGGTTGGTGCACGCGCGTGGGAAAATGGGACTTTTATTTAAAAAAATAATGTTTTATATTACTAAAATTTTTGTGGTACATTGTAAAGTTATTTACTCGTTATTATTAACTTTTGATAAAAATGTGGAAGTGAGATTTTATTCCTATTGAATGTCCTTAATTTCAGTCAACATTGTTTCTTTTGTAATTCATTTAAAGAGAATTTAATTTATTTTGGAACATAAATGAATATCGATATAACAACTGTAATATTAACTTTGTAAACGAATAAATAAATAATATTTTAGTGAATTACATTATCTTCTTCTAAAAAAAAAAATATATCAAGTCATTTTCTAACGCATCTTCAAATTTTTACATGATGAATTATTTATAAGAAAAAAAAATTATAGTTGTTTCTAAAAGAAAATAAATATTTTTAAGTAATATTTGAATAAAAAATTTGGGGTGTTACAGTATTCGAATACAAAGCAAGTCAGAAGCAAAAGTCTCATAGTTGTATTCGACTACGACCATCTGTAGTCGAATACACATCAACTTAGTGGCTAAAATCATTGCTTATGTATTCGACTACGACCTTATGTAGTCGAATATGAAGTAAGTCAGTAGCAAATTTCACAAATCTATATTCGACTACATGAAGGTTAATTCGAATACAAGGTGATATTTTTGAATATTTTTGAACGTTACAAAGAGGTGTATTCGAATACACATATCCTGTATTCGAATACAACTGAAAGCAATACAATTTTTCAGATTTGGACTGGCTCCAGATCATTGTATTTGTTCATCAAACCTCTCGGATCATTGGCCACGAATCTGAAGAGATGTATATGGAGTATAAATACCCCATAACTTCATATCAAACAACACACAATCCTTGAATCAATACCTTGAATAACTTTGAACAAAATTCTAATTTTTTTACAAAGTACTTGCATTTCATTTTCATATCATTCTGAAAGGTTCTCAAAGTACTTGAAGTATTATTGGATTGAAATTATTATACCTCTCCTTATCCTTATTCAAAATCATATTGTATCACGTGTAACAGAAAGTAGTACTTTCTTAAAAGTAGCTTAGTCTAAGATAGTGGTGTGCTATCTTAGAAGTGTTGTTAGAAGTTTGTAGCAAGAATGCCAGGCTGAGAGTTGTACATTTTCTAACAATTAGTGGTACAATCTCTTGTGGTGTGCAATAGGATTGGGTGTTCGCTTGGTTATAAGGGGAACCAGAATAATTCTATTGTGTTCATTTATTTACTGCACTTACTTATTAATATTCATTTATTATATCAGAAAATTCAACTACCATATCGCTGAAAGCCAGAAAATTTCCTAATACTTAATTCACCTCCCCTTTTAGGTGTACCTCTATACTTACACTTTCTTCAAGTGTTGTAAACTATGATAGTGGTGTGCTATCTTAGGGTGATTGTTAGGAGTTTGTAACAGAGGTCCTAGGGTGTGACTTTTACTTATTCTAACAATAGTGGAAAATCTCTTGTGGTGTGCAAGTGGACTGGATGTACCATTGGTTGTAAGGGGAACCAAGATAATATTATTGTGTTCTTTATTTTTCTGTCATTTACTTTTTACCATACACTATCCTAATTAGAAAAATTATCCACTAAATCTCTAAAAACTAGAAAAATTTCTAAACACCTAATTCACCCCCCTCTTAGGTGTGCCTCTATTCTTACAGTAGACTAGTTAGTGTTAAAGATATAAATCTTCCAACAAGAAAATGTGTTAAAAGGAAAGATGACCTAAGAACGGATATAAAAACTCTAAAAGTGTATTGTGATATAATTGACATTTCAGTTGCATAAGAGATGATTAGGTATCTAAAATTCATGAAAACAAAGAGATCTCAATATATTATGTCATTAATGGAACCGACATATGTAACGCCCCAAATTTCTTTTATCAAAAAACTACTTAAAAATGTGTTTTAGAGTATTTGAAGATGCGTTAGAAAATGACTTGATATATATATTTTTTTTTGTAAAAGAACATAATGCTATTTGCTAAAATATTATTCATTCATTTATTTGCAAAATTAATAGTTCAATTGTTAGATCAATATTTATTTATACTCCAAAATAAAATAATTCTCTTTAAGTGAAATTCAAAAGAAACAATGTTGACTGAAATTAAGGACATTCAATTGGAATAAAATCTTACTTCCACATTTTTATTAAAAGTTAATGATGACGAGTAAATAACTTTACAATGTACCACAAAATTTTTAGTAATATAAAACATTATTTTTAAATAAAAGTCCCATTTTCCCACGCGCGTGCACCAATCAATCATCATTCATGCAACTCAACTCTTTGAGATCATTAGTACCTAAATGTTGGTGTAAGGGGTCAGTTCTTCCCACAACAAAAATTAAACCAAATAATAAAATAACAACCATAAAATATGAATATAAAATCCTTTTGTAATAAAAGATTTAAAGAAATTGATTATTTAATAGTTCTCAAAGATATATCAAAAGTCATCAAATGTATCTAAATAAGTAACAACCGTAGAGCAAATAGTTAAATCAAAATAAAAATAACAATAAAATGTATATAAGTTATGCATGCTCCTAAACATATATGATCCGGATATAACCAGCCACACAGGCGTCCACAAAGATGCATATGATATGTCATGAAATGATAATGATGCTCAAAATGTACAAGTCACCACTCACTTAAATAATCACACACATATTCAGCCACTTAGGCAATCCACAAAGATAACAATAATTAAAACACAAATCACCAGCCACTTAGGCAACTACAAAGATAACAAATATTTAAAACACAAATCACCAACCACCTAGGCAACCCTAAAGATAATTATATTTCAAACACAAATCACCGATCACTTAGGTAACCACAAAGACAAAGTATTTTAGATTAAATTTTTTAATCACATAAGACATTAAATTTATATTCTCATGGATGTTCATAGTTATAACTCAATAACTTCAACACATCAGATATGCACATGAACAAATATCTCAAAATCACCACTTAATTTTAATAATCCTTAAGATTCGATTTGACTACATGTTATTGATAACCATTAAAACTCATATCACCAAGAATACAATAACAACATAAATTTCATTCCTTTCACTATAAAGTTTTCAGCATTCTAAAAATGGACTATTCATTAATGCATTCAATAATCAATTTTCTCATATTATTAAATTTAAAGAAATATAAAATTCTCATCAATTTTCTCAAGACACATATATTGTTCATAAAAGTCAAGTTTTAAATTTAAAATACTCAAATGTCAACAAATAAAATCAAATACATCATAATAAACATATTACTAATTATATCATTATAAAAATTATAACTTCATAATTAAATACTCTAAAACACGTAAAGTACTAAACATTTTCACTACAAACATATTTATCAAGGGATAATAATAAAATATAACTCTATAATTAAGTTCATCAAGATAGATGTATTACTCAAAAGAGATAATCAAAATATTATAGTTAATTTCTTTACGACAAAAATAAAATTAATCTTTTTCTTTTAAGACATCCAAACATCATATCAATATCCTACAAACTGCTAATTTAATATCTAGCCTAACTTTGTATGGGGAAAAGCCCTTACCTTAGGCGCTTTCTTTCTTAACATCTCTAAATTTCTACGAGAAATAGCTCATGAGGCAATGATGAATTCAACACCGATAGATATTGGAATTTATGACTTAGAAAATTATTTTAGGACTGTATGAATGACAAATCGGTGTGACCGCAAGAGGCCTAATGGGAATGTACGATTGATTTCTGGTTTTAAATTGAAGTGCACTTAATACTAAAATTATGCTACCAATAATTACTATTTATTTAATTTTATTAGATTGTTACAAAGTCAATTGAAATCATCTGTATGATTTAATTAGAATTAACTATAAAATTCCCCATATATTGCAGGGTGTCACACTATTCATTTTAATTAAATAAATAAATTAGAAGGTGCCACATCACTCTTTTAATTTTTTATCTAATAGTTACGAAACCAAAAATAACATATAATTATTTTTGTAGACAATTAAAATAAAATTATAATTTAGTTTAAAAGAGATGAATTAATGAGATACAAAAAGGAGGCTAATCATCTCTTAATTGCGCCAAATTAAATTATAGGTATTAAAAATGAGTTAATGCATATTATGCCAAGAAAGCACCATAAACTTTCATAAAGTCTTGTCATAAAGGAGAATAAACCAATGAGTCAAGTCACTAATTTTTTTTTAGGATGAACCAAAAATATTTTCAAAACACTTATATATAAAGGTTGAATTTCACTAACTCTATAATATCTCCTAAAATGAATACTTATTTGGTCGTAAATAAAACTAACAAACAATATAATTTTATAAATTATAATTTAATTAAATAATTCAACTAATATTTTATCAACTAAAATAAATCAAGCAACACAAAAATACCACTCACACATAATAAAATAAAACAAACATATATAAAACATCAATTTCATGATTATCAAAACTAATTAAATAAAAAGAGCACAATAGTCCATTTAGAAAATAATCACATCATAAATCATTCTCATGTAATTGTCATGCCAAAACAATTAAATAAAAATAAAAGTTATAATTATTCAGGTAAAATAGAGAGTGGTAACTTTTAATTTGTTTTCTTTACATATAGAATAAATTATTAATTAAATAATAAATTACGAAAATTACTAAAAGATACATATATAATATATATGAAAATATTGGGGTGTTACAACATAAAGTCAACGTCTAGAATGTTTTTCATATAATATAGAGCTAAATAAGATAAGTGATAATGAGGATCATGAACCGAAGTCCATTAAGAATTATAGACAAAGAGATGGTTGACAAAAATGGAAAGACTTACAATTGAAGCTAAATTAAGCTTGCTTTCCAAGATAGTTTTTTTTTTTTATCAATCTATTAGCAATATAAAGTTCTTCACCTACATAGATACACATTGAAAGAGAGTCAAGCATATACTTTTGTACTTTAGAGGTACAATGGGTATGATTTTTATTTTATTCCAATGTAGCCAAACTAAAATTAATTGGTTATTCAGATGCAAGTTATTTGTCAAATTCGCATAATAGTAGACCACAAATAGGTTACTTATTAATATATGGTGTTACAACCATTTCATGGAGGTTTGTAAAGCATATCATAACAACAAAGTCGTCAAATCTTGTAGAACTTTTAGTGCTACAAGAGGTAAATTGATAATTTGTTTGATTGAGGTCTATGATTCAACATATACAAGAGACTTGTAGTTTATCTTCCGGAGAATCAATGCAACAACTTTTTATGAAAGATAATACTATATGACATTTCTTATTTAAAAACAAAGTACATTAAAGGAAATAAAACAAAATTTATCCAAAATTCTTTTTTATTCACAATCTTTAAAAGAATGGTGATATAAACATTCAACAAATTTATTCGTGTAATAATATTGCAAACTTCTTCAATAAGTCACTCCAAAGTATAACTTTTGAGCAGTTGGTATACAAGATTGGTTTTTGTTATCTTAAAAATGATTGTCTAGTTGAAGAAGAGAAATACATATATTCTACAGTTCATTTTTGTGTATAAATATGTGTTAAATGATCTTAAATATCAATTCCAATTGACATACAATACTAATTAAATACATATGATGAAAACTTAACATCATTATCAATACATGTTCTCTTGACGAGATAATCACTAAAGTGATCTCTTATTTGAATTAGTTGAGACAGTAATCTTATGAATACTTTGTTGTGAGATGAAAACAAACAAACATGTGACCATATAGTAAAGGCATCAATTAAAACTATATAATATCGAAATTTCCCATATAGTTGGTGTATTGACCAACAAATACCACCATGTATATATTTTAAAAATTGGGAGATTCACATTCAGTTTTATTGGTGATGGCCGAATTATCAATTTTTCCTAAGAATAAGAGGTACATGAAAACTTATCAGATTAAAGAATCTCATGGATTCTTGATTAATGACATGTGTTTTCAAATGATTCTCACAAAATTATGTTGGACTATTTTATGTTTACTAGAGTTGTTCTCGCTGAGTTTTTTTTAATAAAGTTTTAATAATACATATTTTCGAGAGATGCCAGGGGAAGTGTTATGATATCCATTTCTTTATTCTCCTACATGCCTATTACTCCCACTAGTGAGTGGATATAATTGAAGAGAAAAATACTATATATTTTCATCTTCTCTATTTCTATTCTCATATTCTATTAGTTTATTTTATATTATTTAAAATTTTGCCAAGTGGTTGAGATAAATTTATCCTTTGTTTTTAATATTATTTGGCTAGCAATGAAAATGAACGAAAGTTACGGAAAATGAAAAATAAGGGTCAGTTAATGAGAGATATATACAAATCTCATTCAAGTTGGGAGACTAAAAAAAATGGGACAAAGAGCGAGGGGTGAATAAGAGTGGAGAGAAGTGGGAAGAAGAGAATACTATTGAAATGAATCAACGAACCAATGTGAGCATATCAAATGGGACAGAGAAGGAGAAAATAGTCGAAAAGTAGAGAGACACTCAAGACTATATCGTACTTTTTATCCAAATTTTCAAAAACTTTGGTGCAAAAAAGATGTTCAACGTCTTCTAAAAATATGGTCTTCTAAAAATATGAGAGTATTGAGGAGGTAGTTATTGTAAGATTTATGGGTCATATATGTAATTAATTAATAAAGTGTGTTAGGATCATTATATAATTAGTCAATAAACTAGGGGTCAAATAATATATAATAGTTTATGACTAAAGAGCATAATAGTTATGAAAATTAATAGTGTAGATATCAGGCAGTTTCTAATTTAATGAGGGGCTGAATTAGAAATATTGCAATTTGGGATATAACTAATAATAGTTATATATAAGGGTAGTGGTCCCCAAGGCAAACACAACAAGACTATTCAGTTTCACAAACCAAAAAGAGAAAACTCTCTGGTTCTTTTTATCCCCATCAAGAGAGCAAGGTCTTCAGGGTGTTTTGCTGAGGAAGATCACCCAACCCATTGGCTCTATCATCATCATCCCAGGATTTCATCAATGCCAATTCCCACATGTAAGCTTCCGTCTTTGGTTATTCATCATGTAATTGGCATGGATTGTTGAGCATAACGTTATAGGGTTTTCCAACAATTGGTATCAGAGCCTACCATGTTTAATTCATGATGAAATTCTGTTATTGTCTTTGTTTTAGGATTCAATTTGAGAATTTTGATATGATTGAAATCTTAGGGTTTGTAATTTGGGAATTTGGATATACATATTATGGAATCCAAATTTTTTTTTTTTTGTTTTCGGTTATAATTTTTTTTTCGTGTTGATATGCCATTGATGGTTTACTGTAAAGATTTTCTATAATTGTTGATTGTTTTGGTATGCACACATGTGTGAGAGTTCTGCTCTATATGGTTTTCATTCTTTCTTGCTTGATCGTCGAGTACCGTTGGAAAAGTTGAAGTTTTTTTTATGCGTGTTATTTTTTTTTTGATAATACAATAATTATCAAATACTAATGAAACACAGTTTATATTAGTGAACAATATTTTTTTTAAATATTGTTTTATTTGGATATAAGAAATATATGTTCAAGTCAAGTTTGACATTTTGAATGAATTAATTGATCGACCCCCTACTCCTACGGACTCTAGTTCTTCTGAGGAAAAATTAGAGCATGAGAAATGGGATCGCTCAAATCGCATAAGTCTTATGATCATAAAGCGTGGCATTCCTGAGGTCTTTAGAGGTGTTGTCTCGGATGAGATAGTTACAGCTAAATATTTCCTTGTTGAGATGGAAAAACGCTTTGAAAAAAGTGATAAGGCTGAAGCAAGTTCTTTGCTTCAGAATTTAATTTCCATGAAGTATCAAGGCAAGGGAAATATAAGAGAGCACATTATGATGATGTCCAACGTTGCTTCTAAGCTTAAAGGACTAAAGCTTGAGTTGTCAGATGACTTACTCATTCATTTAGTATTGCTGTCTCTTCCTTCGCAATTCAGTCAGTTTAAGATGACTTATAATTGTCAAAAGGAGAAATGGACTCTTAATGTGCTCATTTTATTATGTGTGCAAGAAGAGGACAGACAGAAGCAAGATAGGACTGAAAGCGCTCACTTTACTAGCATCTCTAAAGACAAGGGCAAAAGGAAAAGAATTGAGGAGCCTAAGAACAAAGCTGCTGCTAAGGGTCCAGAACAAAAGAAGCAGACTAAGGATAACAACTGCTTCTTCTGCAAGAGTCCTGGACACGTGAAGAAGGATTGTGCCAAATATCACGCTTGGCATGTTAAGAAAGGTATGATTATGTCTTTGGTCTGTTCTGAGGTTAATTTAGCTTCAGTACCTGGAAACACTTGGTGGTTAGACTCTGGTGCAACTACTAACATCAATGTTTCAATGCAGGGTTGTCTGAACTTTCGAAAGCCTAGTGATACTGAAAGATGCATTTATGTAGGAGATGGGAAGAAGGTAGAAGTTGAAGCCATAGGAAAATTTAGATTATTATTAAGTTCCAGTCATTATTTGGATTTAGAAGACACTTTTGTTGTACCGTCATTTAGACGGAATTTGGTCTCTATTTCTTATTTGGACAAATCAGGATATTATTGTTCATTCGAGAATAAAGAATTTACTTTGTCTTTAAATTTGAATGTTGTTGGAACCGGTTTACTTTCTGGTTATGATAATCTTTTTTTGTTGGAAACTGTGGCTAACTATAATAAAACCTTGAGTGTGGAATCACGTGGTACTAAGCGAAAAGTTAACAATTTCAATTCAGGAGTGCTTTGGCACAAGCGTCTAGGTCACATCTCTAGAAATAGAGTTGAACGACTTGTGTCAGATGAAATTTTAGATTCCATTGACTTCACATATGTAATTAATTAATAAAGTGTGTTAGGGTCATTATATAATTAGCCAATAAACTAGGGGTCAAATAATATATAATAGTTTATGGCTAAAGAGCATAATAGTTATGAAATTAATAGTGTAGATACCAGGCAGTTTCTAATTTAAGGAGGGGCTGAATTAGAAATATTGCAATTTGGGATATAACTAATAATAGTTATATATATGGGTAGTGGTCCCCAAGGCAAACACAACAGGACTATTCAGTTTCACAAACCAAAAAGAGAAAACTCTCTGGTTCTCTCTATCCCCATCAAGAGAGCAAGGTCTTCAGGGTGTTTTGCTGAGGAAGATCACCCAACCCATTGACTCTATCATCATCATCCCAGGATTTCATCAATGGCAATTCCCACAGGTACGCTTCCGCCTTTGGTTATTCATCATGTAATTGGCATGGATTGTTGAGCATAACATTATAGGATTTTCCAACAGTTATTCCTCCTAAAAGAGATAAACAAGGAAAATATTTGGTTTTTCTGTTACTCTTAGGTTAGGCACCTACAATTTTTCGCAACCAAACTTGACAACATCATAATCGGTTGTTAGAAGATCTTTGTCAACATTACAAAGTTTCAAAATTTAAAAAAGGTGTTAATGGCAATAATAAATAGTATGAGTCAACATTAGATAACATTCAACATAATAGAAAGCAAACACAAGTTGGCATCGAAGTTCGCTCGGGATGAAATGATCTCATATGCTTAAGAAGTAAAATTTGGTAAATCTCATGAAGCATCATCATTTGGTAGGAAGTTCTGAAAAAAAAATGAAGAATAACATTCGAAACAAACTCTTATTCTCACATTTGGTGTTTCCTAAAGATGAAGAAATATAAAAACTAAACAAAGCTTACATCGACAAGGTTGCAGTCTTAGGGATGACATATAATGTTCAAAATGAATTTCATCTTCAAGGTCTATTTTCGATCAAGATTACTCTAGCGGGGGGTAAAATTGAATTGTGTTTGACAAAGTTGATAAATTTTTTCTAATTTGATGAAGGCTAGTTGGTTTTTATGAATTACTTAAATAAGAAGCAATCAGGTTCAGAGGCAGCAATCTAATCCCCTCATCTAGAAGACTTTAATCCACTAATTTAAATACCTTGAATTATAAAGCACCTAACTCTCCAAACAAGTCTTCAGAAACAGTCTGACAACCCCAAACTTTTGAGGAACTAACTACCTTGGCGCTACAAGCCAATCTTCCCAAACAACATGATAACCCCAATCTTTTGAGGAATTAACCACCTTAATCCTAAAAGTCAAGTCTTCTCCTAATAATCTGACAACCCTAGATTGAAGAAGGAACTTAACTACTATCGAGTTGGATACAAAAGATTGGAACTTGAGTAGTTGCTTATAACAAAGCTGATAAAAATAATAACTCTCATACTCTAAGAAAAAACACTAAAAAATATTTATGATTCAAACAAGTTTTTGATTCTTTGAACTCTAAGTAAATTTGGAATTTTGAGCTTGAGTTCTTCTACCATTTTAATGATCTTATTCTTCAGCCTTGAGTATCTATTTATAGAAAAAATTACGGCTTCATTTTAGTCCTTGGTTAATTCAGAATTGTATCTTCATTCCTAGCTTGGTCAACAATGATCTTATTCAAAAATAATTCCGATTAAGATGCTTTTGATAATATGTTCTTTAGCCAATTCTTTGTTTCTGAAACAAATTTGAGCAGTTCTTCTAGATTGATTATGTTTTTAGTTTATTCTAATTGAGTTTGTACATTCTTCATATTGACTCTTTTTCTTATTTTATTTAAATTTAGATTGAATTACGTATTCAATTTAGCCCTTGTTTCATTTTGAATTGTATATTCATTTCTAGCTTGATCAGCAATGATCTTATTCAAAAATAATTTTGAATAAGATGTTTTTTGATAATATGTTCATTAGCCAATTATGTATTTTTGAATCCAATATGAGCATTTGATGAGAGCATTTTGGCACATGTTTTTAGATTTTAAATTTGGTATTTTAAAAGCTCTTTATAGCTTTGAATAACTTTGTAGTTTGTTTCTAAACTTTGGGTCAAAATTGAATTATAATTTTATTTGCATTTTGACTCTTGCTCGCTCTATAGGTCATAACTTGAGCTCTGGATATCGGATTGACACATATGAGTAGGCGTTGGAATGTTAAAAATCAGAGCTACAACTTTTGTATTGGAATAAAAGCCCATAGCCGGACTTTACTGGGTCTAAATTGCAGATTTTGTAATTTGGACTTTTATAATAATTTTAAATTGCGAGCCACTTGTTTTTAAACCCTAAAGACCAAAATCAAGTACTACATATTGGGAGTATTCTTTTTTTTTTTTTTTTGATGGATGGTGTTTTAGGATTTAGATGGATAAAAGAAATAAACATTTTTTATTTTATTTTCACGGAAGACTAATTTTATAAGATTAATCAACGAGTTTAGAGTTTCATCAACACCTTGAGATTCATGTTATACTGTCAATTTCACTTGATGATTCTATCTCGGTTTATTTGATTATGTTGATATTCTGATTGCTTAAATTGAATTTCAATATGATCAATTAAATTCATTTGACATAATTTGGTTTCGATATTTAATTTAATTGAATTATAATTTTGTGACGTTTGATTATTAATTGTAATATTTTGATGATTGTGATACTTAATCTAGTCAAAGAAACCAAATTCACATAGGATCGATTACACTTATTTGATCAATTCTCACTACAAGAAAACACTAATTTTGTGGCCGAAAAAAACCCTCACAAATTACTGACCGAAAAAACCCTCATAAATACTAAAATTTAAATTTTTTGTTATTTGTGGCGAAAAAATCCCTCACAATGGATTTGAATTTCAGCAACATCTTGTGAGGGCAAAAGCCCTCACAAAATTACACCTTTGGGCCTTTGTGAGAGCTTAGTCGGTCACAAAAGTACACATTTATGAGGGCAAAAGCTGCCATAAAGTTACTCCTTTGTGACTACAAATGCCGCCACAATGTCATTCCTTTGTGACTGCAAAAGCCGCCACAGAAAGGCGTCGTTACTGCTGGCATTTGTGGTTGTTTTGGCCGTCCCAAAATTCATTTTTCTAGCTCCAAAGACCACAACAAAAGCCCAAATTACTGTTGGTATTTGTGGTTGCTTTGGCCACCACAAAAGTTCAATGTTGTGGCTACTTTGACCGCCACATAATGTCATTACTTTTCTGTAAATATAACTCTTTCTCTCATTTTCATTTCTACCTTGTCTCTAAATTTTCTCTCCCCCTTCATTCTACAAATATTTTTTCTCCAATATTTCTCTTTTATTTGTTAAATTTCGGTAAGCTTTTATTTTATATTTTATTTTTTACTGTCATTTTTTATTTCAAGTTAATTTTTTTAATAAATATTATTTAATTTTTATTTCAACAGTGGTGCTATTGTGGTTATTGAGAATAGTTGTTACTTGTTTGTAAGCTTTAAGTCAGACACTACACGACATCAAGTATGTAATGCGTTTTAAATATAAATAAATAATTATATAATTATTATTGTTGTATGGTTTTAAAATATTTTTAGACTTAATATTTTATTTTAAATGTAGATTAATATATTATTTTCAAAATTGAGTATAATATTATTTTTAAACTTTACTATTAGTAAGATTTGCTAAACAAATTGCTAATAAAATATTTAATTTCTAAAATTTATACTCAAATTAAAATGTAGTTAGTTTTTGATTGTTCATGAAGTGCTGTTTTTTTATTATAGTTATTATTGGTATTACGATTTATTATATTAGTAAAATATAATTTTATTAAGTTATTATAATTTTTTTTAACAACAAAATAATACTTATAAAAAAAAATAAGATTTATAATAATGATTTGATCATAAAATATGTAATATCATAAATATAAAATATCTTTATATTATTTTTAAAATACATAAAAAGTTCATTATTCGAAATGTTTCAAACTCAAATAATGTCTTTATTTTTTTAGGTTGTTCTATCTTTTCTTTTTTATTGTCAAACTCAAATCTAGTTGAACCTTTCAATTCGAATGCTGGAAAATTAGCAAGTAGAGAACAAGAAAAAATGGTTGAAAACATGAATTTATATTATTATACGTTACATTTGGTTGAAAATATGAATTTGCACAATTCTGTTTTGTTTTGGTTTAGGGTGAGAGAGTGAATTAAAAGGATGAGACTTGAGAGAAGCAGAAAAAAATCTGAAAAAAAAAAAAAAAATATAATTAGTTACTGAGAATACATAATAACATCGGAGATAAATCTGAATGAATGTCACATGAAAAAATAGTCAATAAATTTTTAACTTAAAGTGCACTGAAGTGTTCATACAAAAATAATAAGATTTTGGGCCATTTTTTGTTCGTGTAGCCCATGATAATAAAATAAAAGCAATCTATTGACAACAAATACGTTAGCTCGTGAGTCAACCACTCCCTCATTTTCATTGATTTTATATTATTTCCTTTTCTATTATTGTTGTTATTTTTTTAAATAATAAATTAGTTAATTAATAGTAAAATTCACCAATAAATATTTTATACAGAAGAGCCACATTCTAGAGCCAAATTAGAATTATAGAGCCACAATCTAAATGATTCACATTAAAGGCACACATAATGATTATATGGAAGAAATGACATCTTGTTTAGGTTACATGTGTATTTGAAGAAAAGTCTAGCGAATCTCATATTTACTTTTGTTCTCATGCATAATCTTGCATATCTCATTGTCTTCAATTGCATTTTATATCATGTTCTTTTTCCTTTATTTTTATTAAATAATTGTCATATTATGATCATCTATGAGAACCATAATATTTTAAGTTTGTTGTGGATATTGTTAACTATAGGAAACATAGACTTTATTCCATTAAGGAATACTTTGCCACTAAGGGTTCCTAAACCTAAAGTAAACAGTTAAAAAACCTCGCTCGCAAGTTGAAGAAAATGAAACATGCAACCTTCACAAGAAAATTTGAGAAAAATCTAAATTTTCTTAGAGTTAATGTACGAAAAGAAACCCATACAACGTTAGTCCAACTCTATGATCCTTCTTTTAGGTCTATAACCTTTATGGGTTTTGAATTGTCCCCAACACTAGAGGAGTTCGAACAAATATTGGGGCATCTTATAGAAAGAAGCAAGCCTTACTAATACATGAAATACTATCCCACATTGAAAACAATTATTGAGGCACTTTTCCCTCTAAGGGAAGTGGAGGAAAATAAGACTGACCAAAGTGATTTGATTGGATTCCCAATAAAATATCTTAAAGAGAGAGCCATAAAATTAGCGAAAGATAGAAAATGGGATGCTTTCATGAATATGCTTTCCTTAATGGTTTATAGGCTTGTTTTATTCTCAAACATGAAGGATTTTGTGGACTTTACCCATTTGACGTCTTTTCGGCTCAAAAGCATAGAGGAGAGAATCTAGTACCAACTGTTCTTGTGACATTTGTTGCACTCTTGATCTTTGTTAGGAGAAAAATAGAAGTTTTTTCTTTGTTGTTCGCCAATACTTTATCTTTGGTTCATTAGACATGTCTTCCAAGAAGGAAGCAAAATGAAAATTAATAGTAAAAAGGAATAGACCGATAGTTTGAAGAATCTCAATCAAAGAACAATTCATTGGTGTTCTCAACGTCAGGGCATAGAGGAAGTGATTTGTAGATCACATAATTTTTTCTAATGTTCCTCTCAATGGAACTAAGGGGTGTATAAACTGTAATCCCTATGTGGCACTAAGGCAACTGAGCTACGACCTTCGATGATGGATGTGACAACTTCTTTTATTCTATATGGTCAATATATTCGTGATGTTAATATATTAAGGATGGTGCTCAAGTCTTGGGATGATATTGTTAGAACAATGCAATAACTAGGCTCCACAAGTTGTAGTGTAGGAGAGAAATAATGCAATTAGGTAAAAAACAAAGCATTAGAAATCAAATTACCATTTTGTAGTAATTTCTCTCCTACACCACAACTTCTAGGGCCTAGTTTTTGCCCATTTTCTAAAAATATGATCCCAAGACTTGGACATCATTCTTGTCAGATTAACATCACAAATTTCTTGTCCATGTAAAGCAAACGAAGTTGTCACATCCATCATTGAAGGTCTCATCATAGGATATCCCTGTTATCATAGTGCCCCATATAGATTATAGTTTATACACCCCTTAATTGTCATGAAGGGTTCATAAAAAAAATATGTTTTTCAACAAATCAATTACTCGATGTCCTAACTATGAGAATATCAATTAATCGTTCTTTAATTAAGATTCGCCAAACTATCAACTCATTCTTTTTTACTCTTAATTTTCAAATGGTGTCCTTCTTGGAAGGCATATCTAATGAGCTAAAGAAAAGGTATTGGTGAGCAACAACAAATATAACCTTCATTTTGCTCATTGCAAAGATGAAAAGTGTATTAAATTTTAGCAAGAACCATTGGTACAAGATTCTCTCCTATATATGCTAGTAAGCCCAAAAAGACAACAACAGTAATAAAGTTCACAAAATCTTTGATGTTTGAAAATAAAAAAATCCCATAAACAATTAAGGCAAATATATTCATAAAAATATTCCATTTTATGTCTTTTGCTAAGTTTATGACTCTATTCTTAAGATATTTTCTTGAGATTCCAATCAAATCACCGTGGTCGATCTTATTTTCCTCCAATTCTCTTAGAGTGATATCTAGTATCTCATATTTGTTTTTAATAAAGGGTTGTGTTCCATGTATTGGTAAGATTTGCTTCCCTCCACAAGATGTCTTGTTATTCGTTCGAACTCCTCTAGTGTTGCGGTCAAATGAAAGACCCTAAGGGTATACCATCTAAAAGGACCCTAAGGGTATACCATCTAAAAGGAGGATCATATAATATTTTGAGGGTTTTTCTCAAATAGAAAACGTACCAGTCTTTGCTCTATCTTGTATTTGCTTGACTCTTTGTTTTTTCTTCTCTCTTTTTCCAACTTTCTGATGCCTCTCTCCCCCTTTTGCCTCTATCTAAATACTTAACCTCTATATATATATATATATATATATATAGTGGCTAATTAGGTTAAAATTCTTTAGGAAATGATATCTCAATTAATTACTAATTATGGTAAAATCAGAAAATTTAATTTTTCATTGAAAACTTGCCTTAAATGACTAAAACTTGATTTTGTTTGAAAATAAATCAATCACAAAAATTAATCCTATTTGATTAAATAAATCTCATTTTGAATTAATTTAATTTTAATTTTCGTTTTTATTTTTTAAATAAAAAATGAATCAACATTTATTTTTAAAAAAAGTTAAAAAAAAGTCTCATATATCCTTTGTTTTTATTTTTTTTGTTTAGTTTTAATGAATAATTAAAAAAGGTGAACCAAATTAGATGTCAATAATTGAAGTGGAAGTTTTGGTTGATAGTGATTAAAGTGCGGTGTCAATGACTATTAATCGTGACATGTTAGAGTTAAAAAATAATTAGAAAGCCTATTTGTGATAGGATTAGAAAGAGTTATAGACACCTAAATTTATTTAAAATATAGATATCTCAATGTAAATATAAAATGATAGGTAAAAATCTTTTGATTTAATTTTTAAAAAAAATTTGATTTGAAAAAAGTTATTGAAATTAAAATTTAATTTCAATTTAATTTGTTTAAAAAAAAGTATCCTTCAAATAATAATAATAATATATATTAATCTTATGCATGGGTGTACGATATAGTAATTAACTAAATAATTGGAACCGATTATAAGGGGAAATAATACATGCGGCCGTTCTAGCAATCTACAGCTGGAGCAGACTATCACTATTAACTTTAATCGAAGTTTAATTTCATTTGCAAAACCAAAAATGTTTCCTCTATAGTCACAATATGTTTTTTTTTCTATTCTGGGATTTTAATAGTTAAATCAATTAATTTGAGAATATTTGAAACTTAATCATAATTAATACTCACAAGAATATATTTACTTTTATTTTATTATTGTATATATTTGTACACGTACAAATTATTTGCGACGTCACCCCAAAGTCTTTTAATAATATTTTTTCTTTAAAAGTAAGATGAACACATTTTAAATTTAAATTTTAGTTGTTAATTTTATTAAAGTTATAAAAATCAAATTAATTATTTAATTAGAATTAATTTTATCTCTTAAATTGATTTTAACATAAAGTTATAATTGTAGCTTTTGGATCCAAACGTAATTTTTACACTAAAATTTATTATTCAACTCATTTTTATCTAAATATATCTAAACATATATCAATTCATTTTTAATTTATTTTTAATTAAAATTAATTTTAAAAATCAATTTTATTATCCACTTAACCAAAGACAAACTCATTCTTTTTGGTGGGGTTTGAATACTAGAGGTACATGTGGGATCAATTGGTTAGATGGGGACAAGCTCTCAATGCCTAAGAAATATGTAGGTATGGGTTTTTGGAACCTCTATGTGTTCAACTTAGTGATGTTAGGAAAACAATGATGGAATTTCTTCGACAAACTTTTATCTCTTGTATCCCTATTTTTTAAGGCTAGGTATTTTCCCATAATGATTTTTTGGATGCTCATATAGACTATAAAACTGTCTTTCTCATGAAGAATCCTTTGGTTAGAAAGGAGAATTATCACAAATGGTTCCCGTTGAACTATTGGTACGAGTATCTCAGTGTCGAATAACATGTGGATAACTTGTAGAAAATCATTGTTACACCATTGATCACATCAGTGGTGAGTGATTGCTGACTTTGGAATGGAGCTAAAGATCGACGTTACTAAGTGTTCATATCACATAGCTATGTTCTCATTTAATCCTTGAGTTCACACATCAGTTTTTTGTCCCGGTCGAAACCTAACAAATTTTAGAGTGTAATTTTTTGTGGATCTGATTTGATGGATTACATATTTTTCTCTTCTTCAGTTGCAGAGTTTATATGTAAATAAAGAACTCTGCTTAGTTGAAAAAACACTTCTAAAATTCTCTAAAAATTTGAGATTTTTCTATGCTTTTCCCTTTCTATTTCATCTTCTTTTCTTTTTTGAGTAGACATAATATCATATTACGAGTGATAAATTTTTAATTTTCATATCGAGTATGTAATTTTTTGAATGGTTTTTTTTACAGTGCAATAGAGTTTCAATACAATTTATATGAGAGGACTTTATAGTTGATAGTCTGCCTTATACAATTTGGACAATTGCAAAATGTTTTAAAAAAATCTATTTAGTCTACCACTCAACTCAATGATATTTTCAATGGCATAAATTTATTTTCAAACAATTTTTTAAAACTAAAAAGCAACAACTAAATTGGGTCTATTATTATTATTTATCGTCAAACTATGTTTTTTAACAAGCAACCATCAGTTCATTATGCATAGATTGAGGGGTAATCTGAGCGAGGATAAGGATGAGCGACTGCATAGGTTTCTATTTCTTTAGGAACACTAAAACTATTATTTTTGTTTATTAGTTAGTATCACAGTATTTATTTTATCAATAACAATTAAGTTAAAAATTTATCAAACATGCTACAATTTCAGTTGAGAAGAATGCAAATCCACATAATTTAGACTTGGTAGCTGAAAATTTAAAGAATGATCAAACAAATAGGAATATTGAAAAACAAGATATTTTGTTCGAATCAATGAAAATAAATATTATAATATAAATGAGCAATTTTATTAGTGCTTTTATGACACCTAAATTCTCATGACTGGCCTTCATAGATTAATCAACTACACTCACCTTCTATTCTATAATTACTCACCTTCTATTCTATAATTAATAGAATATTAAGATTTTGAGTTTAGATGGCAATTTCAAGTTAACTCAGTAGTAAACTTGAATAACAGTAAACTCAGAAATGAAATATAGTATATTCGAGTGCAGAACTTCGTAACTTCGATTGACTCAACTAAACTTGTTGGATACTATTAACAAATTTTGTGTTTCGGTTTTTTTGTCTATATATAAAATGACATAATTACTAACAAAAACTTATCCATAACTGGAAGGTGTTATGTTCGAATTTGAGACATAATATCCAACTTAACAATATTAATATTTTACCGGTTGAATTAAGACTATCCTGAGTTCCTTTTATTCTTTGTTAGTTTTGATTTTATTCATAATATATATTTCTTTATAATTAAGTTGAAATTTTGAATTACTGATACAATTATTATTTTATTATTATATGATTTAAATATATGTCATTAATGTATAATATTTCTAAGATGATTTTAATATAAGTTAAACTTATACGAGTCTTCAAATAGAGTTTATGAAACGATTTCTCATAAAGAACTAGTATGCTTAAATACTCGAATTTGGGAACCTTAATACTATCTCCCTAGTAATTGTTTTAACAAAATATATCACAAAACCACTAGATTTTCGTAACCTACAAAAAATTGAAGGAAAAATTTCACTTGAAAAGTGGGATGATTTGCCATGTAAGAAACCACTGAATCATTTTTAAGGAAATAACACAATATTACTATAATTCCTTTCAACAAACAAGTCTTTTTTAAGTACTTCTGTCTGAAAGTATGCTCTTGAAATGTAAATCAAGCTACAGTAGCCAAAAAGAGGGTGCGGAAAGTCATTATTTTGGTCGTGAATCATTTTGGGCCTATGACTCAACTTTGTTTTTAATTAGTTTCTCTAAAAGGCATGTGCAAAATATCTTTATACATACACACAAAAGCATAAATTAAACCGATTTCATTGAAATTTAAATTATTTTATTTTTTATGAAATAAGAAATGTTTGAATTTATTATTGCTCAAATAGATTAGAAACAATTTGTCTTTAAGATTGAATTAATTTATTTACTAAATTTATTATAAATTGAAAAGTAAGCGCGCACGCATATATATATATATATATATATATATTAAATAAATTGCGGGATGGTGTATGGTTTGGATCAATTCTAAGAAAAAAAATTATTTGATTAAAAGATTAAAAAGACAATGTGGTTCAACTTGGATTGGTTCTAGAAATAATTAATCCAATTCAATTTGATAACAACAGTCTAAATTTTTCAGAATGTTCAGTTTGAATTGGACTAATTCATTCTATTTTTAGCAATATACATAATTATGTGTTTATATAATATCAAATAACAATTACAAACTAAATAATATTATTATTTTATATACAGTATAAGATACTAAACACTAAAGAAAAAAGTATCAATTATGTATCGAACAGTATAAATTAAATAGACTGTTTATTAAGTATTATAAAAAGTTTAACAAATAATATATTAATACAACAATTCCTGCTAACGATAAAATAAATTAGTATTAGAATTTAAATATATATTTGATTTAATTTAAAAATTCCGAATTGTTGGATCCATTTCATGAACCCACGATTCTTTAGTGGCATTTCCAATTCATGCGGGGAATTGAAAAACTTTGGATATTAAACTTAAGGATTGAAAATTGATGGAGGTAGTGGACGGTTATGGAAAGGGGAGTAATGGGGTGCATATTGATTTGGAAGGATATGAAAAATAATTCAAAATTAGAAATCAATCTCATTTAATTGAGGACATTAATGTGGATCTTATAAATTTGAATGAGGATTTGATTGTTAATGTTGCAGGCCAGGATGCTTCAAAGCCAAGTTGTTAGGCTTGTTTAGTTGTTGGGCCAGTCTGTTGTGCAGAGCCAAAACAGTTTTGTTTTAGATAAAAGGAGGGGGTGCATTCATCCATAATTCTACTGTAGTTAGCAATTCTGGAGGTTTATTGGGTTGTAGCTTGCACAATCCTTTTCCAAATTCCTTATCTTTTTCGGATTCAATTTGTGGGCATGAGGTGGACCAAGTATGTGTGGTCAATGAGAAAAAGACAATTTTCTATGATCAAAAGGTTAGCAAGAATACCTATTATAGAGCGAAAAGATAAGCTGACAGCTACGAAGAGGAAAAAGAAGCAAGTTCGAAGACTTCCCAACTAGAAAATCAATTCGAGTAAGTTCGTGTTCTTCTAATTTAATAGGACCCTTGAGTTGTGGGGATCAAAAGCATTAGCCTATTTAGAATGAAAATGTCAATGTGGTAGTAGAGGATATTAGAAGTTTTGGAAAAAGAAATCATTTAAATTTTAATGGTGACAAAGAAGTGATAATTAAAAAAATTGATGGAGATGGAGGAGAAAGATAGACATAATATTAAGAGGGCGGTGTCAGAGGCACCTTCTTGAAGGAAAGTAGTGTATGGACTATAGGAGGTAGAAGGGGTACAATCAAGATAATAATTTGCAATATTAGAGGTTTGGGAGGCATGGCGAAGAAAAAAGAAATCAAAGATTTAATTCAAAAAGAGAGACATGAAGTTTTATGTATTCAAGAGACTATGATGGAGTTGATTGATAAGATGTTGTATGAAGGTCTGTGGGGATCTTCTGATGTGTGATTTTCTCTTAAACTGTCAATTGGTTGTTCTGGTTGCTTACATACTCTATGGGATCTGAATTGTGTAGATATGTTTTCATATGTCATGTGATTCCTAGCTCTTATGTCAAAAGGGTTGTGGAAGTTATTTGTTGTTGCGGTGAACGTGGTTAATATTTATGCTCATTGTGAGGTTCAACGAGAATCAGAGTTATGGTCACTTTAACTCATGAATTTGAGTTACAGTGGGATGCTTATTGGTGTATTTGTTGGGACTTTAATTCTATCTGAGGTGTGGAGGAATGTAAGGGAGTCGAATGTGTTTCAAGAGATGAGGATATTAACATCTTCCACGATTTCTTTGATGAAAATCATTTGGTGGATTTACCATTAATTGGAAGATTTACATGGTCTAGATTTGGTGGGGCTTGTATAGGTAAATTGGATCATTTTCTTTTACCTAAAAATTCTTCTGAAGTTTGGTGTGTTGTATCTCAATGGGTTTTGGGGAGAGGTTTATCTAATTATTGTCCTATTATATTGTCTGAAGAGATGGAAGATTCGAGAACTAAATTGTTTCAATTATTGAAATGTTGGACTGACTTCTAAGGCTATCATGAGTATGTTCAGAATAATTAGAAGAATATGTAGTTTGTTGGATGGGGAGGTTTAGTTTTGAAGGAAAAATTAAAAGGAACCAAATCATCTTTGAGGGAGTGGCATAAAAATAATGGCAACGATTTGGGTTACCAATTAAGATCTGTTAAGGAGATTATTAGTCGTTTGGATTTGAAAGGTGATTCTAATGGTTTAAATGGGGTTGAGATTTTAGCAAGGCGATTTATTATCAGCAAAATTAATTTATCTTTCTATATTATATTGTAGTATTCAATGGTAGAAATTAAGGGTGAGGTGGTTGAAGGAGGGTGATGCAAATTATAAGTATTTGCATGGTGTGATTTCTTCTAAAAGAAGGCATAATGCTATTTTGAGTATTGATTCATTAGGGACTCAGGTGGAAGGGATCTATTTTTCATTATTTCAAAAGTTATTTTCAATCAAATCAAGTGAGGAGGATTCAAGTGTATAACTTTCCATTTCATCATATTAGTGATGGCGTTCTTAGTTGATTATAATATTTGAAGAAGAGGAAGTTAAGGCAACTGTATGGGGTTATGATTGTTTCAAAAGCTCTAATCTTGATGGTGTCAACTTTGGTTTTTTGAAAGAATTTTTGGATGATGTTAGATGTGATTTCATGAATTTTATGCGAAAGTTTCATGAGAATAGTAAGTTGGTGATATGGTCTAGTTGTACTTTTATTGATCTTATTTCAAAAAGGAAAATCCTCAACAACTCAATGATTTTAGCCTTATATCTCTTGTTAGGTATATCTATAAAGTTTTAACTAAGGTTCTGGCTAATAGATGGAAAGGAATAACAAGGAATGTCATGTTGAAAATTAGTCTCCTTTTGTCAAGGGCCGACAATTTTTAGATGCCATTTTGGTGGCTAATGAAGTTGTGGACGTTGCACGAAAGAGGAAGCGAGAGTTAAACTTGTTCAAAGTTAATTTTGAGAAGACTTATAATTCTAAGGAGTAGGACAACTTAGATATGGTGTTGACTTATATGAATTTTCCTATAAAATGGAGGTGTTAGAATTTGGAATGTTTGAGGTCGACATCGACATTAGTTTTGGTTAATGGGGGTCCAATGGAGGAGTTTTCTCTACAGTTGGGTCTTAGGCAAGGTTATCCACTTTCTACTTTTTTATTTATGTATGTTGTTGAAGGCTTAAGTTCCTTATTACGATTTTTAGTGTGAATTGGATTGTAATCTGGTTACAATGCGAGTGGTGGCTCATATTTGATAGTGTCTCATTTTCACTTCGTGGATCATACTCTTATGAGAAAGAAGAATTGATCTAATATAAGAGCAATTAAAACTAACCTACTCCTTTTCAAGTTGACTTCAGGTATAAAGGTTAAGTTTCATAAAAGTATTTTGATTGGTGTGAATGTTAATGGTTAACGGATAGTGGAAGCAACCAAATTATTAAATTGGGAAGGTTTTCGTTCAAATAACATCGGTTACCTATTGGTGAAAATCTGAAGAAGCTATTATTTGGAATTCTATGATTGAGAAGCTTCCAAGAAGGTTATCTAGTTGGAGGAATCACAATTTGTCTAGGGATGATCATATTGTTTTCTTAAAAGTTGTTTAGTTTGTGCTACAAATTTATTTTCTTTCTTATTCAAAGCTTCGTCAGGTAGTATATCTAAAATGGAATCCCTTTTTAAATATTTTTTATAGGATTGTAGTAAGGAGGCCTATAAGGTCCATTGGTTCAAGTGGGATAGGGTTTGTTGCGAGCGTGAACAAGGTGGCTTGGTGTGCATAATTTGCATCTCTTCAATATGATACTTTTTGGGAAAATGGAGTTGGAGGTTGAAAATTATCATGTGGTGGATTGTGTTTTAAGTTTATTTCTTGTAAATATAGTTGTGTAAACGCGATAGTGGGATCTCGTCGAGATTCATCGTGGTGGAAGGATATTAACAGCTTAGAAGTGGGAGGTGGAGGAGTTAGGGACGCATGGTTTATTGACAATTTAGTCAAAAGAGTAAGTAATAAGGTGATTGCTTTGTTTTGGATTTATCCGTTGTTGGATGGTGGATCGTTAAGAAATAGGTGGTGTGGCTATTTGGGGTGGTACAAGATAAATACATTACAGTGACAACTTGGTTTTAGTTGGGGTGGGAAGTTGAAGGGTGGAGAGAGGGGGTGGCGTCGTAATCTCTTTTAGTAGAAAAAGGAGTTGATGGAATAATGTGTTACTATGTTTGCCAATGTTCAATTGCAGGACTGGGTCGAGGATTCGTGTTAGAGGAAAAATTCTACTAATAATGTGTATTTTGGGAAAGTTGTTTATCTTTTCTTGATGCAGAATTCTAGTGCAGAGCGTTCTCCTTATGGCAATTTTATTTGGAATCAAATGGTGTTGTTAAAGATGTTGCTTCTAGCTTGGAGGTTGATGTAAACATCGATTTCCTACGAATGACAACTTGATGAGGAGAGGTATTGGGGATAACTCAAATAGTTTGTGTTTGGGAGGTTGTGGAATTGAAGAAACTGCTCAACATCTGTTTTTGGATTATCCCGCTCTTGGACTGGTTGGATGAAACATTATTTCTTGGTTAGACATTCAATGCCCCCTTTCTAATGAAACTTTAACCAACACATAATAATATGGTGGGTTAGGCGTGCTTGGCAGAAAAAGGCGTCAATATTTCAATCATATTTGGCTAGCGTACATTTAAACTATTTGAAAATTGAGGAATCATATTATTTTTAAAAGTGAAGAGTATAAAATTCTGGAGGCAACAAAATGAATTACACGTATTTGTAGGTGCTGGCTTAAATATAATGGAAAAAGATTTTGATATGATTTCAATCAATAGTGGTCAAATTCGATTTGATGCTTGCTCTAATTTTTCGTTTATTTTGATTAAAGATTTTTTGTGTGTTCGGTTCACTATTTTAATATTTGGACTATGTTTGTGTTTGGTAAACATAATCATATTCACATCTTAGAATTACATAAACAAAATACAAGCCTCATAGTTAACAGTTAGAGTAGAAGAAACGAGACTGCAAATGGCAGATCTATTTTTTGAATGAGGCGGTGTACCTACTATAACTCTAAAACTCAAGTTAATATTTGAGATGGTAAAGTGAGAGGTTGATTATAATGAATTATGTATCTTCTTTTTGTTATCAACATTTCAATTATATGAAGTATTAGGTCAAATATATCATTATTAGCTGAGGAGATTCCAACATGATTCTTGTATTCGTTATTAAGCAACCCAAAAAATAGCAACTAGTCTATTTGTATTAAATGACACTTTTTTAAAAAAAAAATTGCATTAATTCCTTAATATTATAGGTAAGTTAGAAATGATATTTCCTTTTTGCACGTAGTCATATAAATTAAATGTAGTTAACTATCATCTCTATTAAATGCGAAAGTAGATATTTTTGCTTTTACCTCATGCCGGAGAAAGTATAGTAAAACAAAATTTGGAGTGTTATACTATGTATATTAAACTCTTTTCTCTACCAATTCATGAACTATGACTCATATATCACACTTTTGTCATGTGTTCATAGCTATCTCAAGACAAAAGTTTTGTCATAAAGCCAACCTTCAAGTTGATGCTAATACCACATGAGAAAGAAAAATATAAAAGACTTTCTCCACAAGTAGGTATGGTAACGAGGCGGATTGGGGGTTAGTTTTGCTTCCGCTCGTACAAGTTGTCAACTAATCAAGGAAAACAAACACCCGTCACAATTTCTTGTATGAGATAAATTTTTGGTCCCCATATGTGTCCCGATTTTATATATTAAGTTATAAACTTAAAAGTAATATTTAGACAATCATAAAATAAAAGCATATTAAAATCATATTTTATATAGAGATGAGATAAATTTTTTATTATATACAAAATGTCAAATAAAATAAATAAGTACCTGTATATAATTTTTTTAAAAATAGTAATAATTTTACTAACATAAGAGGTTTGAGGAAGGGGTTAGTATACCACCCCCAACTCCGCTATTGCCCTCACCAACGAGCATGAATTATCATTAGTACACAAATAGATTTTCAAGTAAGTTAAAAATGACTTATTAAGTCAGTTCCGTTTCAAACTCAAAAACAAACGACTTAAAATATCATTCGTTGTTAAGTCAGTTAAACTTCGACCGACTTAAAAATTTAACTTTTATGTAAAAAAAAAATTGTTTTCCCCCTATATATATACATAACTAAAATTTAATGTCATCCAAAATGACATAAACAATCATAATTTTATACAAAACTTATTTAGAACATAGAGTATACAAACTCATATATATATATATATATATGTGTGTGTGTGTGTGTATAGAAACTAGAGTAAATAAACTCCAAATACACCACTTAAAAAATAGACACTATATATCTACTAAATTTTACGATAGAAGCTATTGACTCCGTCTATATCAACAAAAATCAGCTTACACCACTTTTAAAGTTGAAAAAACTATCACTCCTCAAATTGTATTGGCCATGTGCCTTATAACTTTGTTTTGTTGTCATGACACCTATTCAAAGCCTACAATACGATTGAAAACCAGATAATCAAACAAACTCATAGATTGTTACATAATTGAAGACATCATGAACAACTCAATATTTCTAAAATGTCAAAATATAGAACTATGCTAAAATAGAGTAACATCATTGTATATTCAAATCAATTACAAAATACATAAGAAGAGACAAAAATGACCAAAAACACATAAATATAGTCAAATATCAAAGATTTTAAATAAAAAGATAATGTATATTTTGATAGAGTAATAATTAAATTGTTAATAAATATATATACTATATATCACCTCGATATGGTAAAGGCTCACAATTGACTATGACAATAGAAACCTACTCGTCATCCTATGTCAAAAATAAAATTCCAAAATAACCTTGTCGATATGAAATCGTAAATACATTTCAAATGTAATTGATAACTCTTAATCATATGCATTTTTTTCATCGTTTTTAGTCTTATTTATCTTTTATTGATTAGTTAATTGAAGGAGTTATTTGATATATTTTGTTGATTTGAGTTCTTCGATATAATGAAATGTTTATGTTCTTATTTCCTTGATTAGGTAGAGAATTTTTATAGTTTTGCGTTATTACTTTGTTTTAGTGCAATGCGGAATTTTGGTGAGAAATCAACATTATCTATGTGGAGTATTTCAACCATCTCTTGAGTTGTAGATGTCCAATTAGAGGCAAACCAAGTGCAAATGAAAGCTAGGATCCATAACTACAACTTTCGTGAAGACATAGGAACTCAGACTCAAAAGAGGAGCCAAATGCAGAAAATATCAAATAGAAGAAGTTGTGTGTGCCTGAAGCGCAACAGCCACACCTGAGGCGCATTTTCTAGATGAAGCCTCTGCGAGGACACGCTTGAAGCGCAAAAGCTACACCTAGGGTGCGTGGCACGCGACAACATTCATTAAAAGACATTTTTTTCACTCTCTAGGTATCTTTTTTACTATTGTGAAGTTGGGTGACTTGTGCCCTATCAGAGAAACTCAAAGATGACCGTTTCTAACATCATTGGAGCTGTTTTGTCAAGAATTATTTATGAATCATTCTAGTAATTCTTCTTTAATCTCTATCTTTTGTATCTCTGTCATGAGTAACTAAACCCTATTTGTTAGGGATGAGTGATAACAAGATGAAACCCTTGTTGTTCTGATTTGATTTCTAGTTATATGAATGAGTTTATTGAATTATTTTTCTCATCTGTGTGCTTAATGTTTTTTATTACTTGATCAACATTAAAATATTCTACAATTCGTATTTTGAAACTAAAATGGACTTTACGAATGCTTGAGATGAAAAATTCATGATATTGTTGTCTTGGGATAGATGTAGGTCATGAAACCAATTAAATTAGTTGCAAAGACAATAGTTTAAAAAGAGGACTCATGCATGGTAAGACTTAATTCTAATCTTAAATCCACTAAGGAATTAGGGGTTACTTTGGAATTAAAGGTTATCTCACTAAGACATTAGGGCAAGAATAATAAAGTGAATTCGGTAATAACTTAATTAAGGAATTCAGTAACTAGGTTGAATTGAAAGTAAAACTCATCCTTGACATTTTTCTTATTATAAAGGATCAACTTTATTATTGTTCTTAATTTTAAATATTATTTCAATCAACTCAGAAATTTTTTGTTTAATTTTAGTAATTAAATACAACTCGATAGTAAAACGCAATCCTTGAGTTCGACACTCTGTACTACCATTTTATTATTACTTGCAACGATTCAATACACTTGTTGAAACACTATCAGTAATCAACTTGCAAGAAGTAAATTATGAAATAAATCTTAAAATTGAAAAATAAAGAAACTGACCTGAAGTTGACACATGTTACAGAACGACACACACAACAACGGTGACGATTGTAATGGCAATAATAAATAATGGCGATAACAACTAACGCACAGACAAAAAGTGCAACAAGAATTAACCATGATAAAACATAAGAACTTCGACGAAAGAGAAAAACACAAAGGACGTTGATGAGGAAGCAGATGAGTAGAGAAGAAGAAAAATAAAGCAAAAGGAATCGACTTAAACATGTACCAAACAAATTTCACATATTTACAAAATTGTCATCGTCTCGTCTCTTTATCTTGTTTATTTAAGAAAACCGACTTAAACATGTATTAAATATATGTTTTTGTCTTATTTGTTAACTCCTGTGGTAGATAACCAACTTAAGACTCTATATTAAAAACTATATTTTGTACTAGTATATAAGAAAATCATGTACGTGTGCACCAGCACATAATCAAAGTAGATTTTCTCCATCAAAGTCATGAAAGTCATGGTATATGTGAGTGTGAGGTTGGTTGTCATGTCTATCCATGAGAATTAGGGATTAAGCCTCCAAATATTCCAAAAAAATGTGATGTGATTTAAACATAAGTTATGGAGAGATATTTTTCAATCATTTTATGTGATTTATGTAGGGCTTTAAATATATATATCAACACAATTTTATTATACACAAAAAAAACTTATTGAGTTTTATGTCATGAGGTGTAGCTCAAATCATATAACACTTGCTTTGCATCTCTCCATAGCCTCTATACCGTTATTTTGCTTCCATAGAATTATGTAATTGTATTTACAAAGTACATTTTAAAAACTCAAATATTTTTTCTCAATTGATTTTGTTTATAAATTTGACATTATTTAAAAAAGAAATTCTTATTCCATTAAATGTAATTGGGTAGGTTGATTAATCTGTGTAAAAATATATTTATTAAGAATATGATGACTTATAATGAATCTTGTCTAAAAATAGATAATAATTTACTACTAAATCTTTTTAAGTTTGTACGAATTATAATTTGAAAGTGTTACTAAATTATCATATTTTTGTCTATAATTTTAGCTCCAATAACAAATATCGATGTTGTTAGACTAGACATTATGTTATGAGTTTGAACTCGGAATACCACAGTTGTATGTGTGTGTTTAAGTGGTTTATACCACTCCATGTACGGGCTACCATATTTCTAAACCCTTTTATTATTAGTGCTTGTGAAAGACAACTTTACATATTCTTAAACTACGCAATACAAAACCTTTTTTTATGTGTACTATATTCCAATTTTTCCTTTGACAATGGTATTTTAAATTCATTTGTAACTACTCAGTCCAATAATATTTTCAAAATAACCTTGTCAATAAGGAATCATAAGCACATTTTAGAATTCTCTAAAACTCCAAAAGTTGAACGAAAGTAATTGCCAAAATAAAAACACCAATATTATTTTCTCCATTAAATTGGTCTTTTCACTAATTTGTATTTTAAAGTTACTTTTAAATTTTCATTTCTTTCTACTTCAACATGAATGTTTGTACTATTACCTCACACATAATCATAAATCATAAATAAATAAAATAGAACGCAACTTAAATAAAAAAAATGTATCAACTCCAACAACAATGAAAGACACTAACATAATTTTTAATTTTCCTCCTATTTCACAAACGTAATCAATGTGCAAGAATGAAATTATGAAATAAATCTTAAAATTGAAAGGAAAAAAATTGACCTAAAGTTGACGGCGACATGTAATAGAAGGACACACACAACAACAACAATAATGACAACAACAAATAATGGCAATATTAAAAAAACACACAAATAAACGGTACAACAAGAACTAACTATGAAAAAACATAAGAACTTCGACGAAGGAGAAGAACACATAGGACGTCAATGAGGAAGCATATGAATAGAGAAGAAGAAAGATGAAGCAAAAGGAATCAACTTAAACATGTACTAATTTTTTTTTTACATATTTGCAAAGTTGGGAAGGTTTTGCTCAAATAACATGGGTTACATATTGGGGAAAATTCGAGGAAGCTATTCTTTTGAAATCCTATGATTGAGAAGTTTCGAAGAAGGTTATCTAGTTGGAGGAATCGCAATTTGTCTATGGGTGGTCATCTTGTTTTCTTAAAAGTTATTTTGTCTGCGCTACAAATTTATTTTCATTCTTTTTTCAAAGCTTCGTTAGGTACTATCTCTAACATTGAGTCATTTTTTTTAAATATTTTGTAAATGAGTGTAGTGAGGAGGCTTGTAATGTCCATTGGTTCAAGTGGGATATGGTTTGTTGCGAGCATGAACAAGGTGGCTTGGTGTGCGTAATTTGCATCACTACAATATGACACTTTTGGAAAAATGAAGTTGGAGGTTGAAAACTAACACGAGGTAGGTTATGATTTAAGGTTATTTCTTGTAAATATAGTTGCGCAAATGGTGTAGTGGAATCTCATCGAGATTTATCGTGGTGGAAGGATATTAGCAATTTAGAAGTGGGAGGTGGAGAAGTGAGGGATCCATGGTTTATTGACAATTTAGTCAAAAGAGTAAGTAATGGGGTGATTGCTTTGTTTCGAATTTATTCGTTATTGGATGGTGGATCGATAAGAAATAGTTTCATGTGGTTGTTTGGGGGTGGTGCCATATAAATATATTACAATGACAACTTTGTTTCGGTTGGGATGGGAAGTTGAGAGTGCAAGGTGGGGGTAGCATTGTAATTTCTTTCACTGGAAAGAAGAGTTGATAGAAGAATGTGTTACTTTGTTTGCTAATGTTCAATTGCAGGATCGGGTCGAGGATTCATGGTAGTGGAAAATTCTACTAATAGTGTGTATTTTGTGAAAGTTGTTTATCTTGCCTTGATGCAGAATTCTAGTGCAGAGCATTCTCCTTGTGGCAACTTTATTTGGAACAAAATGATGTCATTAAAGAAGTCGCTTCAAACTTGGAGGTTGACGTAAAAATCGATTTCCTATGAACGACAACTTAATTAGGAGAGGTATTGTGGATAACTCTAATAGTTTGTGTTGAGAGGTTGTGGAATTGAAGAAACTACTCAACATTTGTTTTTTGATTGTCCCGTTTTTGGACTGGTTTGGTGAAATATTCTTTCTTGGTTAGACATTCACTGTCCCCTTTCTAATGAAGCTTTAACCCACCCATAATAATATAGTGGTTAGGAGTGAAAAGGCGTCAATATTTTAATCTTCTTTGGCTAGCGTGCATTTAGACTATTTGAAAATTGAGGAATCATACATAAGTGAAGAGTGTAACATTCTTGAGGCAACAAAACGAGTTAAACTTCATTGTTGTTGTTGGCTTAAATATAATGGAAAAAGTTTTGGATATGATTTCAATAATGGTGGTCTAATTCAATTCGATGCTTGCTCTAGTTTTTCTTTTATTTTGATTAAAGATTTTTTGGTGTTTGATTCATTATTTTAATATTTAGGCTATGTTTGTGTTTGGTTACATAGCCATATTCACATCTTGGAATTAAATAAACAAAATGCAACGCAAGCCTCATGGTTAACATCTAAATGGATCTAAATGAAGTGAAAACTTAGAGTAGAAGGAATGAGACTATGAGTTGCATATGTGTTTCTCGAATGAGACAGTGTATCTGCCATCACTCTAAAACTCAAGTTAATATTTGAGATAATAAAGTGAGAGGTCGATTAGAATGAATTATGTATGTTTCTTTTGCTATCAACGTTTTAATTATAGGAAGTATTAAGTCAAATCTACTAATATTAGTCGACGAGATCCCAACATGATTCTTGTATTAGTTATTACGCAATCCAAAAAATATCAACTAGTTTATTCGCATTTAATGACATTTTTTTTTAAAAAAATATTACATTAACTCCTTAATATTGTGAGTAAGTTAGAAATGATATTTCCTTTTTCGACGCAATCATGAAAGTTAAATGTATATAACTATCATCTTTAATAAATGCAAAAGCAGATATTTTTGCTTCTAGCTTAGGTCGGATAAAGTATAGTAAAGCAAATCGCACTTTTGCCATGTGTTCGTAACTATCTCAAGACAAAAGCATTGTCATAAAGCCAACCTTCAAGTTGATGCTAATCCTACATGGGAGTGAAAAATATAAAAGACATTCTCCATGAATAGGTATCTTAACGGGGCGGGTTGGGGGTTAGTTTTGCTTCCCCCATCACTCATTGTCCACTAATCAACGAAAGTCAACACCCGTTCTTGTATTCGTTAAAAATTGGGTCTCCATCTATGTCCCGATTTTAAATATAAAATACTAAACTTAAAAGTAATTTCTAGACATTCATAAAATAAAAGCATATTAAAATCATATTTTATTTTGAGATGAGATTAAGTCATAATAAAAAATATCAAATAAAGTGAATAAGTACATGTATATAAAAATTTTAAATAGTAATAATTTTACCAGGGGAACAAGTTTGAGGACTAGTATCAACACCTCTAACACTGCCATCGCCCTCACCGACGGGTATGAATTACCACTAGTACATAAATAGTTTTTTTAGTCAATTAAAAATGATTTGTTAAATTAGTTCCATGTTAGACTTAAAAACAAACGACTTGAAAAATCATTCGTTGTTAAGTCAGTTAAACTTCAACCGACTTAAAAAGTCAATTTTTTTGTAAAAATTTTCCCCCCTATATATTTACATAACTAAAATTTAATATCAACCAAAATTTCATAAATAATCATAATTTTATATAAAACTCATTTAAAACATAGTGTATACAAACTCATATATATGTAAAGAAACTAGAGTAAATAAACTCAAAATACACCACTTAAAGAATAGTCACTATATATCTACTAAATTTTACGATAAAAGCTACTGACTCCGTCTATATCACCAAAAATTAGCATACATCACTTTTATGGTTGAAAAAACTCTCACTCCTCAAGATCTAGTGCTTTATAACTTTTCATCTCTTTTCTTTTTGTCATCACACTTATTCAAAGTCTACAATACGTTTGAAAACCAGATAATCAAACAAACACACAAAGCATTACATAATTAAAGGCATCATGATCAACTCAATATTCCTAAAACGTCAAGACAGAGAACTAGACTAAAGTAGAGGAAAACATCATTGTTTTTAAGATAGATAAGCTGTTAAAGTAGCATGATAGCGTTGTATATTCAATGTCATCAACTACAAAATACATACGAAGATAGATAAATGACCAGACACGTAAATGTAGTCAAATGTCAAAGAATTTAAATATAAAAAATAGCGTATATTTAGTTAGAGTAATAATTAAATTGCTAATAAGAAGTAAATATACTATAAATCATCTCTACATGGTAAAGACTTACAGTTGACTATGACAATAGCATCCTACTCATCATCCTATATAAAAAAAATTCCAAAATAACCTTGTCAATAAGGAATCATAAACACATTTTAGAATTATCTAAAACTTCAAAAGTTGAACGAAAGTAATTGCCAAAAGAAAAATACCAATATTATATTTTCTATTTAATTGGTCAATTCATAATCCAAATTTACTTTTTTCCTCATATACCCATCTAAAGTTACTTTTAGATTTTTATCTTTTTCTACTTCAACTTGACTGTTTGTATTATTACCCCACACATAATCATAAATCATAAAAAAAAAAAAAAATAGAATGCAACTTAAATAAAATAAAATAAATGTGTAAAACACACTAACATAATTTTTGTTTTTCCTCTTATTTCACAAATGTAATCAATGTGCAAGAATGAAATTATTAAATAAAGCTTAAAATTGAAAGAAAAAAAATGGACCTAAAGTTGACGGCGACATGTAATAGAACGACACATACAACAACGACGACAACAATAATGAAAACAACAAATAATGGCGATAATAACGAATGCACAAACAAACGGTGCAACAAGAATTAACTATGAAAAAATATAAGAACTTCGACGAAGGAGAAGAACATAGAGGACGTCGGTGAGAAAGCATATGAATAGAGAAGAAGAAAGATGAAGCAAAAGGAATCGACTTAAACATGTACTAATTTCTTTTTATATATTTACAAAATTGTCACTGTCTTGTTTCTTTAACTGGTTTATTTTAGAAAACCAACTTAAACACGTACTAAATATGTCTCTCCTCATTTGTTAACTCTGGTGGTAGATAACCGACTTAAGACTCTATATTAAAAACTATATTTTGCACAAGTGAATGGGTAAATCCCCCCCCCCCCCCCA
>JBBPBT010000850.1:24496114-24519358 GCA_037974875.1 Cicer bijugum | reverse complement strand
CCCCCCCCCCTCAAGTCTCTCTCTCAGGTCTCATAACCAAAAAACCCTTTTGCCCTAAAATTTCAGAAATAAAATTTTATGCCATTCCGGTCGTTCCTCCCTCCATAATGTTCAGTTTCATTTTATTGCTAGAGTTTTACGGCCTCCTTTCTGCTTGCGTTATCCGGATTTCGTTCTAGTTGCGTTTATCGACCTCTGTTCTACTTGCATTTTTCGGCCTCCATTTTGCTCGCGTTCTCCGGCGACGATCCTGCTTCATTTCCCAGCAAGTATTCCACTCCACACGTGTTTTCAGGTTCTTCTGGTTAATTTCTCTTTCTGGAAAATGTTTTTCGTGCTTGTGTTTTTTATTTTTCGTGCTTCCTCTATAATGATGATTTTGAATGTTTTGAACTGTTTTTAATTTCAATGTTATGATTGTTACGCACATGTTCCAATTTATCGTTGCTGCATCTTTTAGTTCCAATAGTTCAACAAAGTTATTTATTATTATTGTTATTCGTAGTTTGGTTCACTAGGTTGCAGGGAATTCAATAGAGATTGAACAATTGATATTAATAAGTAGAATCCATATTCTTACTGTAATAGGAAGCATTGGTATAGTTTTGTATTAGAATTTGCTCATAATTTTGACATCAAAGGTGATTTTGAACCAATTTCCTTGATTTTGAAGTTTGGTTCGATTAGATTCGAATCGAAATTAGAAACCGGTTAACCAAATCGTTAATCTGAATTGGTTCGGTTCAGAACAAAATCATAATAGTTTGGTTCAATTCTTTTGAACTCCTGTTAAAGTTTGATTCAGTTCAATTTTCTCACATAACTAAACCATGAACTTCCCTATTACCATGCACAAGGAATTTCTTTCCCAAAGCCACAACGCTACTACACAACCTAGACAAAGCAGAAGCTATGAAAAGACAAAGGAAGAGAATGAGATGGACAGAAAAGGGAGAAGCATCAAAGATGGAGAGGAGGACCTAAGATGCAGACACCACCCATTCTAAGGAAAGCATAAGGAGCTTTTGGAAAAAAAATTACATGGGACACACAAGTAACCAAGCATACTGTATTACCAAACAACACTAAACAGAAATTATCAGCATGCAAATTATGACAATTTTTGCTCAGAGCAATAGATTTACCTGTCTATCGTCGCATCTATTGATACGAAACAACCAACACATGACAACTAGCTATAAGCCATTAATCGGAAAGTTCCAAAACTAGCAGTGTCTGCATGGTGAATTGTTATTAACAGATCAAATCTAGGACACAGCAAAAATGTTTTCCCAATTCAAAGGTGCCTAAGAAAAAGCATTTAGGATTCAAAGTTATTTTAAGAATAAAAGGTAATCTTAAGAAACATTAAACAAAGGGAGTTCAATCTACATGTTTTAAGTCATGATATGTGCTTAATTTTGTGCATTATTCTATTTTAAGTCATGATATGTGTATGAAATATAGTTGTTTGAGCGCTAACTTTGAGTGTTATGTTCTACACTTTGAGTGCTAAAGTCTGCACTATGTATTCTAACTTCAATTTAAATTCTACACTTAAAATTTTGCAATTTCAGTTTTTATTCAAAACAATTTGTGCCAAACATAAGTTAGGCATAGAAACATAAGTTGGCGAAGATGAAGATGAAGAGAGGGAGACCTGCAAAATTTGTAACACTTCCAAATGGAAATCAAAAGCAAAAGTTGGTGCAATTGGAGTGTCTGGTGATGGCAATAATCGAAAGAAAATTCCTGCAAAAGTTCTTCGTTATTTTCCATTAAAACCACGGTTACAAAGGTGATTTTTGTCATCAAAGTCGGCCGAGGATATGAGATGGCATGCAATCGATAGTAAGAATGATGGAATGTTGAGGCATCCTAGAGATTCTAAAGCTTGGAAACATTTTGACTTGACACACACTTGGTTTGTGTCAGACCCGTGAAATGTGAGACTTGCATTGGCTAGTGATGGTTTCAATCCTTTTGGTATGATGAGTACAAATTATAGTATTTGGCCAGTTATTCTCATTCCATACAATACTCCTCCATGGGTGTGCATGAAAGATACCTCTTTTATAATGTCAATGATAATTCCCGGTAAAAAAATGCCAGGAAATGATATCGATGTCTACTTACAACCTCTAGTCAAAGAATTGAAGGAGTTATGGGAAACAGGTGTCGATACATACGATTCTTTCAAAAAGAGATGTTCACATTCATGCAACTTTGATGTGGACAATTAGTGATTTTTCGGGATTGGGTACACTTTCTGGGTGGAACACTTACACCGGACTTGCTTGCCCATCGTGTAACATTGACTCTACTCCTCGTCGTCTTCCTCAAAGCAAAAAATGGTGTTTTATGGGTCATCGTCGTTTTCTTGATCGGAGACATAGATTTAGATTGAACAAGGTTCAATTTGATGGTCAACAAGATATGTGTGGTCCACCTAAAATGTTTTATGGGATTCAAATTCTTGAACAAGTTCAAAATATTAATGTAACGTTTGGTAGAAAGCCAGAGAAAGAAAGGTCGGGAAAAAGAACACGTGGTGGACGACCTACACAAGGTGTCAATCAACAATGAAAAAAGAAAAGCATATTCTTTGAACTGCCATATTGGAAGGATAATCTTCTGCGCCATAATTTTGACATGATGCACATTGAGAAAAATGTGTGTGATAATATCATATTTACTTTGCTAAATGATAGCACAAAAAGTAAAGATCATCTTAATGCAAGAAAAGACCTTAAAGCTATGGGCATAAGACCTGATCTTTGGCCCAATGAAAATGGAAGAATTTCTCCAGCAGTCTTTACTCTGACTACTAATGGTAAGAAGAGATTTTTAACAACATTAAAGAATATCACTGTGCTTGATGGTTATTCGAGCAACATTTCAAGATGCATTGACATGGAAAATCTTAAGTTGAATGGAATGATGAAGAGTCATGATTGTCACATATTGATGGAACAACTTTTACCGTTAGCCATTCGAACAACATTACCTGATGATGTTTCAACTATATTGATTGAATTTTGCTCATTCTTTAGACAATTATGTAGTAAAGTATTGAATGTTGATGATTTGGAAAAATTGTAAAGTCATATTGTCCTTACTTTATGCCACATGGAAATGATATTTCCTCCCTCATTTTTCACTGTTATGGTTCACTTGGTTGTTCACCTTGTTGAAGAAGTTAAACTTGGAGGTCCTGTTCATTATCGCTGGTTGTATCCTATTGAAAGGTAAAATATGTGTGATCTTGTTCCTTCAATAATTAGTAGTTGACAATTTTTTTCTAACTAATATTATTGTGGTTCAATAATAGGTACTTAGGACAACTTAAATCGTATGTACGTAATAAAGCACGACCAGAAGGATCTATTTCAGAAGGATACCTTGTACAAGAGATTCTTACATTTAGTTCAAGATATCTAGAAAATATTGAGACTAGATGGAATCAACTTGGTCGTGTAGATGATGAGCCTATTAATGAGATACAAAGTGACTCACGTGTAGCCGAATTATTTCCTAGAGTTGGAAAACATGTTGGTGGATCTTCATACTACACCCTTACGCCAATTGAAAAGTTACAGGCTCATAGAAACGTTTTAACAAACTGTATCATAGTTGACTACTATCTAAGGTAAGTAATTTTATTCTATTTGTATTATTTACCAATAAGTTTTTTTTTCTATACATATAATTTTAAATAACCAAATAGGCAATATTAAAGTATTATTCGATGCCAAATGAGGAGTGGTGCAAGGAGTACTTTTGAGGTAGACAAGAAGGTTCATAGAGAGTTTCCTCATTGGTTCTGCAATCGTGTTAGTGTTCAAACTGCCTCCAAATAAATATAGAGAGTGTTTAAATTATTAGGTTTGCGACGGTTCAAACTGTCTCCAAATAAATATAGCGACGGTTGATAACTGTCGCAATTTTTTAAAAACAAATAAGCTTGAGTGTGTTAGGAACCGTCGCAAACTGTAGATAGAGGCAGTTAGGAACCGTTGCAAATGTTGTCGACGGTTGGAACGACGATTTTAGGAACCGTCGCAAACAGGCCTCGCGACGCACGAATCTGCGACAGTTGCATAATCGTCGCAATCATCTTTCGGAGTCGGTTATAACCGCCACAGACGGGCCTTACAACTGCCGCAAATAAATTATTTTTCTTGTAGTGATTACTATATTTTTGTCTATAAATTTAACTCAACTAACAAATGTCGATAGTGTTAGAGTAGACCTTATGTTCTATAAAAATATTTTAAAAAGATAAAATTATAATTTTCTAAAAAATAAAAATTATAATTTCTAAAAAGATAAAATTAAAAATTATTTTCTAAAAAGATAAAATTATAATTTTTAATATTTAAGAAAATATTAAATATATTTAATATATATATATATATAATTTTAAAATTGCAATAATATTACTTGCAGGACGGATGTGGGTGCGGGTGCGGGTGCGGGGTGGATATCATCACCCCCAAACCCGCCCCCGCCCCCAAATTTTAATGTCGAGGAAAATCTGCACCCGCACCCAATTAAAGCGGGTTTGGGTGGATACCCGCAGGTGCAGATTTTATTGTCATCCCTAACTTATATAGTCTGAGTCATTGTAGGTACTATACACTTGCAGACTTTGAACCAATGAGTATGTGACAACTATCAACTCATTGTAAATGAAATGAAAACTAACTACAATCGCCTAAGGAGTAGTTAAGTTTTATCCAGTGTTTTGTGCAATACAAGTGAGTTAATAGAAAACGGAATTGCTTATATCTATATATCTTACAACCCCACAAGTTATAGGTGGGGAAGCACTGGAAACCAACAGAGCCAACAAAATCTAGAGTCTCTGAATGTTTGCAAGTTGGTCCAGTCTAGGAATATGACAATAATATAGTTGCTTGGCTAAGACTTTTTCTATGAGAAAGAAGAGGTCAAGTTCCACGCACATCTAAGTGCAATGTGAGTTAAGAGAAGATGATACAACTTTAGAACTTGTTTTTATAGGATGAGATATAGGAGGAGTTGCATTAGAATAAGAGGAATTTCTTACTGGTGTGAAACCATGATAAGAACTAGTTGAAGGAGATGTGATGGACATAGATAATTGAGTAGAAGGCAATGAGGAAGAGGAAGAAGGAATAGAAAATTGATGTGTGTTGGAAAAAAGTATGTTATAGTGTGAATTTAATAAATTGTTGAAGTCCCATATTGGAAAGAAATATTTTTTATAAATTTAAGTGGAAAGAAACTTGTTAAGTCCCACATTGAAAATAAATAATTTTGAAATCTCACATTGGAAAACTCTAGTATTTTGAGTAGTTTCAAATCTATACATACTAAAGTCCCACATTGCTTAGAAAAGAAATGTGAGTTTACTTTCATCAGTATATAATGAGCATCAAACTATTGTGAAAAACACACCAAAGTTGGATGCTTTTCCCAACCTTCTCTTTTCTCCCTCTTATATTTTGCTCGTTAAATTTTGAGCTACTTCTCCCCTTTCTTTCTGTCCCTTTCGATTTAGAGCGGTAATTATACCGCAGTCCCTTCGGTTTTTAGAGCAACTGTTATGTCGTAGTCCCTGTGGTTTTTAGAGCGGTTGTTATGTCGTAGTCCCTTCGGTTTTTAGAGCGGTCGTTGTGTCGTAGTCCTTTTGTTTTTTAGAGCGGTCGTTATGCCGTAGTTATGAGTGGTCATAGTATCATATTGCGAATGATTTTAACCGTCATATTAAGAGTGGCTTTAAGCGCCATATTGAAGGTGTAATTCTAGAACGGTTTTCTACAGTGCAGTAGAACTCCGATACAGTGATCTGGGCTGTTTTATCCTGGGGACTTCGTGGTTGATAGTTTGTCTTGCACAATTTGGGCAGTGCCGCGAAACGTCTTAAAGAGAGCGACCTAGTCCGCAACTCAACCCAGTAATATCTTCGGTGGCATAAATTGTGATTTTTAAATAGTTTTTGAAACTCAAATTCCAACAATGTGTAGGAACAATATTATAGGGTGGAGAAGAAAGAGATGGAGGATTACTAGGAAAGCATGACTAGATGGTGTAAGATCAAGGATATAGGTTCCAAAGGTAGGAACGGGGGACACAGTAAATAAGATTATGGATGAAGCCATGACTAGCTAGAAATTTAGTATAAGGTTTAAACTCGCACCCCCAAACACTTTGAAAAGCTTTAATTTTAGTGTTTAATTATAATCCAACCATATTTTTTATCTTCTTAAAGATTGTAAGGGTATCAACTTTGGAATTTATTAGACAAAGTCAACTAAATCTTCGATAAGAATCCATAAAAGTGCCATAATAGATGAAGTGTAAGGAGGATGTGACGAGTGCAGGACCCCATAGTTCACTAAAAAATAAGTTGTAAAAGGAGAAATATATTGAATCTAGTCTAGATGACTTGTTGTAGTGATAGCATTTGCACAACATACAAAAAATTATTTACTTGTGTTTCCGTAGAACGAAGTAAAATTAAAAACAAAATAATTTTTTTTCTATTTGTTTTGTTTATAAAATTGATATTTTTTAAAAAAGAAAATATTTTTCTATTAAATGTAATTGGGTAGATGGACTAATCTAAATAAAAATATATTTATTGAAAATTGGATGCCCTATAATATATTTAGTCCAAAAATAGATAATTTATCATAAGATATCTCTTATATAGTTATTAAATTACTTATTTATGTCTGTAAACTTAGCTCAACTAACAAATGCGAATTTTGTTAGGTTGAATATCTTGTCTCAAGTAAAAACTCATAACCTCACAGTTATATGTATGATTTTTTGTTGTATTTATCAATATGGCTACAAATTATCTTATTTTTAAACCCCTTTTATTATTAGCATTTGTAAAAGATTTCTTTACATATTCTCAAACCACCCAAAACATGACTCTTTTATCTTTTCTTTGATGTGTACTAAACTCCAATTTTCACTCTAATGATAATGATTCTATTTTGAATTAAATTTCTAACTACTCAACACAAATATATTCTCATATATGAAACATTGAGCTTATGTTGCCCCCTTTTTTATAACTTAACAACATAAGCACAAGACTCCTTGGAAGAAGAGAAAAAATCTCATTATTGATGGCTGAAATAAACTATATTCAAAAGGAGCTATTTGTTCACATCAAACTATTGCACGATAGCCTCACTACATCAATTTTATATGATTTATACTATCAGTCATCTTGAAAATTTACTTGGAGGCTTAGTTTGATTACCATAATGTTTAGTTGGATGGTAAGATAAACTCTTTTGATGATTACTCTTTAATGAAAAAATCTTCAAGTTAGTCTTGAGAAAAATCTATAAAGAGAAGCATGAGTGGATATTCAACCTTTTCGCAAATGAAGTAACAATCACTTTTAAAGTCATTTCCTTTAATTAATCGATCTTGTATGTTAGCAAGAGACTAATGTTCTTCAACCATTATTTATTATGGATGAAGAGAAATAATGATGAGGAATACGATGATTGAGTGGAAATGATTATTGTCAAATTAATATCATGTAAGTAAAATGGAGAGAAAACATTTACTGAATAGATCTATTCATCCTTAATGAATAAAGTGTGATTACGAGGAATATATAGTCAAAGAGATAGGCTAAAATGTTAAGTGATATGATAAATAATAACTCAATTTTTCATAACCATCTAATAACAATCTAACTAATTTTAAGTTCTAAGACTCATCTGATACATAAGAGCTATATATTGATATACTAATAGTATCTAGATAACCTTAAACCGACAATTAAGAAGAGAACATAAAGAAGAGGCGTAATAAAAATATATCGTTTTATTACTCTTTTACTCACTCAAACACCATGGAAGTCATGTTGTCATCTTATTTTAGTTCAAGATCCTCATGATATATTATTCATATAAAACACAAATACACAATTTATAATTTAAGTTGGGAGTTTATTAACCTAGTCCATATAATTGTTTTTGGAATAAGATATATCACTCAGATTGCGGGATACAATTTTCAATATCATAGATAAGAACATCATAGAAATACTATCAATTTCTCTCGTAGGGTTTTTGAACTAGAAATATTCGTGAAAACAATATTTTCTCATTGCTCACACAATGTTACTATATAATAGTAGTGTGACGCCTAGGGTTAGAGGACACCCTAATCATGTCAATAAATACATAAAATGTGTGTGTATATAGTATAGAGATGCGTTGACTTTAGGAGTAATATGCGATAAGTTACTCAACTTAATAATTCAATATAAACAATTAATTCGATTAATCTACCTGTCAAATCAAAAGTTTTTATTAAGTAGGTCAACTCTACAAATTTTTATAAAATCTTAAAACTATTTCATACTTCATTAAATAATTTGAAATGAATGCATAATAAGCTTTTGAAAAATATAAGTAAATATCAATGGCTAAATTGCATAGCTAAAAATTTCGAATTTTTATAAAATTTTGTGCTTGATCATTAATATATTATGACAATAACCAACGGTTTGATTTTTTAAATTTATCTTATATAATTAATGTCCTCCCTCCAGCATAAAAGTGTTTGTATATATTAATCTCAAGTATAAATATAAATAAATTAATCTTTCAACATTTAATGACATTGATCCAGTTCATGAAATGTGACTCACAAATTGCAGTTTGATGTGATTTGCTTTAAACAATCTAAGGACTAAAGTATTCTCATAAAATCAACCTTCAAGTTCATGCCAATACCACATGAGCAAGAGAGATCTGAAAAATATTCTCAATGTGAATTTCTTACTAAGCTTCCAAATTTGTAACACAATATGATGTGATTTAAATATATGTTTTGCATTGATATTTATGAATCATTTTCTTTATTATATACTTTAAGTGTAACACTTATCAATAGATTATTAAGTTATGTGTCATGGGGATGTATCTCAAATGGTGGAGCGCTCTGCATACAAGAGATACGAAGTTCGATTACCTTTAGTTGTATTTGCGTAGAATGAAGTAAAATTTCAAAATCGAAATAATTTTTTCTCTATTGATTCTGCTTTTAAAGTTGATGTATTTTAGAAAAAGTATATATGTTTTCATTTAATGTAATTGTGTGGATAGACTAATCTATGTTAAAATGTATTTATTAATAATATGATATCCTACAATGGAATTAGTCCAAAAAAAAAATAGATAATCTACCACTATATCTCTTACTTTGTCTGAGTTTTAGTTTTATAGTTATTAGACTATCATATTTCTAAACCTCTTTATAATTAGCACTTGTACATGATTGCCTTACATATTCTAAAACCACTCAAGACAAGACTCTTTTAATTTTCTTTTTCAATGTGTACCACACTCCAATTTTCCCTCTAACAATTATATTTTGAACCCTATTTGTAACCACTTAGTACAAAAATATTATCATATATGAAATTTAAGTTTACTTTGCCCCCCTTTTGCATCTCTCTTACTTCGTATGAGTTTTAGTTTTATAGTTATTAAACTACCATATTTCTAGACGTATTTATTATTAGCACTTGAAAAGTTATGTATCTATGTGTATATATAATGCATTTCCTTCTACTTCAACTATAAGCATAAAGTGTTTGTGTATATTGAACTCATATCCGAACAAATATAAATTAATTTATCAACATTTAATGATATTGTTCCAATTCATGAAATGTGACTCACAAATCATAGTTTCATTTCATGTGCTCTAAACTATATTAAGACCAAATCTAGAAAACATTATCCGTGAATTTTTTTTATTAAGCTTCCAAATCTATTATAAAATGTGATGTGGTTTAAGGATAATTTTGAAACGATGTATATGAGTCATTTTAATTTATACTTCAAGTGTAATATTTATTAATAAAGTTTTGTTATAGAAGTATTTTAATATTATGTATTGTCATGGGGATGTAGCTCAAATGGTAGAGCGCTCGCTTTGCATGCGAGAGGTACAGGGTTCGATCCCCTGCATCTCCAAATAGATTGATTTTTATTTTAAACCCAAATAATTTTTACTCTATTGATTTTGTATATAAAATTGATGTGCATTTTCAGTGTAAAAATGATAGTGTAAATTTTTTTACACTCAGTATATTAAATAAATTCAAATTTGTATATAAATGTTATGTAATGGATTTGTATGACTTATTATTTTATAGTTCTTAAATTATCATATTATAAACCTCTTTATTAATAGCGGTTTATTGTTTTATAGTTATTAAATTACTATATTATAAACCTCTTTATTATTAGCGGTTCTACAAAACTTTATATATTTCAAAACACCCATAACAAAATTCTTTCATCTTTTATCAATGTGTACTATAGTCTAATTTTTCGTCTAATGATTGTATTTTGAGTCCCATTTGTAACCACTCAAGCATAATAATATTCTTAAACATGAAATATTAAGTTTACTTTCTCCTCTGTTTTATTCACTCAACATCAAAAGAACGAGACTTCATGGAAGAAGAGAAAAAATCTCATTATTGATGTTAAAATAAACAATATACAAGAGTAACTACTTATACACATCAAACTTATCAACGACAAGTTACCTACATCAATCTTATATTGTTCATACTTCCAATTGTTCCATAAAATTTAGTTGAATACTTAGTTGGATGGTAAGATAAATGGTTTTGATGATAGTTTTTTCATAAATAAACTAACAAGTTGGTCTAGAAAAGAGCTTTTAAGGAGAAGTATGAGTCGATCTTTAACCTTTTTGCATAAGAGGTAACAATCAATATTCAAGTGTTTAGCGAATTTTTGTAATATGGATTTTGCTAAGACAAAATTCCTAATGATATTTTAGAGATAATAAACTTTATTGATTAAGAGACTTTGATGCATATTTTTATCTAATGTGTGATCTTAAGTGATTTCATTAACACAGGTAAATTTTAAAAAGACGAAGCATAAATAAACTAATCACAAGTAACATTATGTGAAAATTAACTATTAATGAGACTTTAGAAAGTTCAACTCTGAAAATGAATATAATTTAGAATGTTCATTGCAAACTCTAGAATATTCAACAAAGTGTAAATGAATAAAATTCAAAGTATTCATCATCACGTACAAGAAAAGAACTGAAACTACTTCAGAATAAGTAGGAGAATATGACATTAATATCACTTCTCATCCAAAAGGATACTGGTATTAAATCCAACAAAAAGTTGGAATAAATACAAATGGGTTATTATCTTGTATAGTAAAGAAAGAATCGTTGTCAATATCCATTGATATTATTTCTCATTGTTTAGATCTGAAAAATGAATAACGATAATAACAACACTAATAATATTCAAGGCATTTACTTGAAGAATGATAAATAAATGCAAAGAAGAATATTCAAATTTATCATAAAGGAAGATCATCATAATTATCAACAAAAATGGTCTCACACTGATATACCACTATAAAGATTGACAAAGATCAAATACGAAATGCACAACTCATCCTTGTTGAAAAATCATCAATGATTATGAGGATCAAAATGTTTAGTGCAGAGTTTAAAATGATCATGAGTTCATAATGTTCGTACAAAAGTACACAAGTACAAAACAAAAAGAAACGTGATAAAAGACTATTTCACTAACATTGTTTACTGTCGTGAACAATATCAATATGGAAAAATGAGATTCAACCCCACAAGTTAAAGACAAACCCAACAAACATTCTAAAATCCACTTAGAGCTCAAAATGTTTAAAGTTCTTCAAGAAAGACTTCATCTTAGATTAGTAAGTGTTAGGACTTAAACCCAACAGTTACATCAAGGTATGAGAACTTCACTAAAGCTCCACGTCTTGCTTATAAATAGAGAAGAGCTCAAAATTTGGAGAATTAAGAACTTACATCAAGAATTTAAAAATCCTAATCTTAAAAGAGTAAGACTTGATTAAAAGTTCAAACACATTGATAGTTCCTCATAAATCACCAAATCTAAAGAATCCAAGAGTGTGAATTTATTGTTCATCCAAGTCACGTTATAGGAACTTGACTCAAAATAATTTTTTTAATTGTAAATATTCTGAAGTCAACTTAAAGTTTAGAATGTTCATAAATCTTCAAAAAATTCATCATTAAAGATTACCATGTGTTGGAACTTGTGGACAACATATACAAGAAGGCCTATACATATTAATGAAGCTCATTTCAATATATATATATATATATATATATATATATATATATATATATATATAAGAACTTGGAGAATCAAGAGAGCTTGGAGAATCAATATTTTCCATCAAGATACAATTCACTTACCACAAAAGTGAAAAAGCTCGATTAAAAGTTCATCAACATTCAAGTTAAATCCAAATAATAAAATTTAGCGTGTCAACAGTGTTGTAACTGCTTCCTCTACTATCAAGTTCATAAAATGTGGCAACAACAAATCATTCTCGTTGAAAACTTTCTTAAGTCCCCTTTTAGTATGTAAAAAAGACTTGTATGCAGTGGGAATTTTTCTAGTTCTAAGAGTGTCTTATAGATAGGATTGTAAGTTTGATAAGGCTAGAAAATATATATATATATATATATATATATAAGAGAAAGGCGAGATTGGCAAAGTTGTAATAGTGTAGGATTTGAGAAGGTTATCTCAAGCATTATAGTCAAAAATCTCACCAAGGGTGAGGACTGGGATTATCCCAAATTTAGGTGAACCAGTATCAATTATGTATGCGTTTTCCTTACCCTTACTTATTCTTTAATGTTGTGCCAATAACAGACACACTAACTCACAATTCTATTTCATTTATATATTAATCCTTCGTAACTTTTCCCTATTTGGATATTAGATTTTAGTGCCATAAATCATTTTACCACTTCTTTATCTTTTTATACAAGTTATAAATCTATAAAACTTATTTCTAATCAGTTTCCCAATGGTAAGTTGACTTCAACTTCTTATAATGGCACTATGGTTATTAATGACTCAATTACCTTATACAATGTTCTTTACATTCCTATGTTTTCTTTTAATATTTTTTCAGTTAGTAAACTCTTTGAGTTTACACCATGTACTTTAACCTTTTGAAATACCTCTTGTGTTATTCAAGATTTGAAAACTTTGAAGATAATTGATAATGCCACTCTTTGTCATGGTCTATATTAACTTGTTATTCCTTAATCTAATATTCATAATGCTCCTAGGATTGCTCCTTCTATTCATGTTGTAGATACAATTACTGTTGTTTTTCCTTTGAATCATGTCTAGCACTATCATTTAAGACACCGTTCTTCTCCTTGTTATACTAATGTAACTAAGAACAATTATATGATCTTACCTATGAATTTATCACATTGTGATGTATGTCAGTATTCATAGTAAAACAAGTTATCCTTTTCTCTTAATGATATTAATTCTAATTCTATTTTTGATCTTATAGTGTTGATATATAGGGACCTATTTCTACTCCTTCTATTCATGGTCATAAATATTTTTTAACAATTGTTGATGACAAATCTATGTTTCCCTAGATAAAATTAATGACTGCCAAGCATGAAATTAGGAATCCCATTATTTCTTTTGTTTATTATGTTGAAATTCAATTTAATAGAAAAGTTAAAATAATTTGACTTTGTTTATTATTTCTTTTGTTTATTTTGTTTCAATCTCATATACCCCTTTCTTTTTTGAGCTATTCCGTTATATATGTTGTTCATATTTTGAATTTTTTACCTTCTATGAAATTACAAAATTTGTCTCCTTAATTTTTGTTATACAATAAAGATCCTAATATTTCTCATTTAAGAGTTCTTAGTTTTTATGCTTTGCTTCTACTATTTCAACTTATATGACTAAGTTTCGACCTAAACCTAGAAAATGTATTGTTTTGGGTCATAAAGATGATGTTAAATGGTATATTTATTTTATTTACAAACCAAGGAACTTTTTCTGAGTTTTTTATGCAAATATCCCTATTTTAATAGTTTTTTTTCCTAAATGCCACACATTGAAAAAATTTCTCAAACTGCCCTACTTTTTAAATTCAATAGGAAGTCTCTCCCTGGGGAAGCGACCTCCTGAAGAGGAAGCTTCTCCCTGGGGAAGCGACCTCCAACTACAAATTTTGGTTTTTTTTTTTCTTTCTTTTTTTTGAAAAGTTGTTTATTATTATTATTATTAATTTAATTATTTAAAAAATAAAAATACTAATAATAAATTAAAAAAATACATTAATAAATTATAAATAAATGTTATATTTTTATTATTGTTATTATGATAATAAATAATTATTATACTTATAATTAAAAATTATTATATTTAAAATGATTATATAAATATATATATATATATATTATAAATTTCAGAAAAAATGATAAAGAAAATTGAATAATAATAACATTTAAATGAAAAGAAATTTATATTGCTAACATGAAAATAAAAATACATGAAATTTGGAAAAATAAAACACATCAAATTTATATCAATGATGTCCACCTAAATGACCCCCAGTCCCACATGTAGGGTGTCTTCGAACTCGTCTAGCTCTCTGAGCAAGTTGTGGTTCTTCCGGTTGATCCTCATTTTGATCATTTTCTTCAATGTAAGTTGTAGATGGGTTAGAACCACTGACACCTGTTTCCATTAAATTTTGAGATTGTTGATTATACATCGAATTTTGAGATTATTGATATAAATTTTGGGGGTCATTTAGGTAGACATCATTGATATAAATTTGATGTGTTTTATTTTTCCAAATTTCATGTATTTTTATTTTCATGTTAGCAATATAAATTTCTTTTCATTTAATTATTATTATTATTATTCAATTTTTATTATCATTTATTTATTTATTTATTTATTTTGAAATTTATAATATAATATATATATTTTTTATTTAATCATTTTAAATATAATAATTTTTAATTATAAGTATAATAATTATTTATTATCATAATAACAATAATAAAAATATAACATTTATTTATAATTTATTAATGTATTTTTTTAATTTATTATTAGTATTTTTATTTTTTAAATAATTCAATTAATAATTTATTTTAATTATAATAATTTTTAATTATACGTATACTAATTATTTATTATAATAATAATAATTAAATTATAAATTTTATTTATAATTTATTAACATATTTTATTTTTAAATAATTAAATTAATAATAATATACAATTTTTCAAAAAAAAAAAAAAAACCAAAATTTGTAGTTGGAGGTCGCTTCTCCAAAGAGAGACTTCCTATTGAATTTAAAAAGTAGGACAGTTTGAGAAATTTCTTTCAATGTGTGGTAGTTTGGGAAAAAAAACTATTAAAATAGGGATATTTGCATAAAAAAACTCACTTTTTCTTTCAAGATATGTTTTTATGAAAATATTTTCCCTTACCATGCTAACATTGATCTATTATAACTAAAATTCATGATCAGCTTCCATTGCCCACTTCTTCTAATTTTTTAGATTTGTCTAATGAATTATATACTAATGTTGATGGTGATATACATGCCACTTTATCCCATCCTTATTGCCCTAATGTTTCTTATAATAACCCTGATAAGCATGGACCTGATCTTGCTTCTCATGCTATTGATTCTATTTTACACCATCCCCTAATTCAACTATTAGAACTTCTACTAGCAAGATATAGAAATATTCTTGCATATTTGAATGATTATGAATGTTCTCTTGTTCCTATTTTCAAGTCTTTTATCCACAATATTTCAAGTAATCCTCATAACGTTAGTCATTTCTTATCTTATGATCATGTGTCTTATTTGCATCGTTCTTATATTTTCTCTCTTTCTACTAATCTTCATCCATGTGCTTATAAACAAGCTATAAAAATTTGATTGTTGGAAAAAAGAAATAGATTAAGAAATTAATGTCTTACAACTTAATCATACTTGGAATTTAATTGAATTAGCCATTGATAAGGATATTGTTGGATGCAAATGGGTGTATAAGACCAAATTAAAATATGATGGTACTATTGAAAGATGCAAAGCTAGACTTGTTGCAAAGGGGTACACTCAGCCTAAAGGAGTTGATTTTTTAGAAACTATTTCTCCTGTTGTAAAAATTACTACTATCATATGGGTTTTTTCTATAGCTGCTATCAAGCATTGACATTTACATCAATTAGATGTCAATAATGCTTTTTTGCATGGGGATCTCCAAGAGGATGTTTATATGTAACTTCCTCCTAGTTTTGACAACCCTAAGCCTAATATGATTTGTAAACTTAAAAGTCAACTTATGGGTTGAAACAAGCTTGTAGGAATTGGAATCATCAGCTTACTTCAGTCTTTATTTCTTTGGGTTATGTTCAATCTTTATCTGATTATTCTTTTTTGTTAAGAGTCATGCCCCTCATATTACTATTTCATTAAGTAGATGATATTGTGTTTACTGAAGATGACATTGATCAAATTCATTATGTCAAAGTTTTTCTTGATTCTATTTTCAAAATTAAAGACTTGGGTCTAAATTTTTTTCTTGGTCTTGAAGTGGCTAATTCAAAGAAGAGCATCTCATATCAACACAAATACGCCTTGAAATTGTTTGATGACATGGGCCTTCTACATTTCAAGCTTGCCTATTCTCCTGTGCTACCAAATTTAAAGTTGTCTAAAGATGATGGCTCACCTTATCCAGATCCAAAATAATATCTTAGAGTCATTGGTTGTTTGCTTAATCTCACACATACCAGACCAGATCTCATTCTCTATTTACAAACTTAGCCAATATGTATCAAATCTTGTGTCTTCACATTATCTTGCTGCTACTCAAATTCTTCATTATATTACAGACGGCCTTGGGAAAGGCTTGTTCTTCTCTTCTGCTTCAACATTTCACCTTTCAGCGATAATGACTGAGCAGCATGCCTCGATTCTAGAAAATCAGCTATCAAGTTCTCCATATTTCTTGGTTCTTTTCTTATTTTATAGATGTTTAAAAAGTAGTATGTTAGTCTTCACTTATATTGTTTCTCGCGCTTTAGCTCATACTACTTGCAAAGTTCAATAGATACTTTATCTCCTTCAAGATCTGAAGCTTCCTTTTTCTACATTGGTTCCAATTTTCTGCGATAGTGACTTAGCTATTTAGATTGCTCGAAATCCTATCTTTCACGAAAGAACAAAACATATTGAATTACATTGTCATTTGGTTCATGAAAAGCTATAGAGTGGTGTCATTCACACCAGAGCCTTACCACCTACTTCTTTTTATTCTATTGTTTCCAAACTGCACTTAATTGACATATACGGTTCAAGCTTGCGAGTGTCTAATGAAGATACTAACACTTAATCAAATTTTATTTTAGTTGATTTTTCTACCGTAACTACTTTTTCTTTTTTATCTTTTTGTAGTTAGTATGTTAATTAATAGTTGATCGTAAATACTTTGTACGAATAGCCTTTTGACTACCTCTTTTTTAATAATAATTTGTATTATTTCGTAACAATCCTCACCATCAAACCTTAGAGGAAGAGGAATGTCTTGGATATAATGACTGATTGAGGCATATTAGTTCTCATCTTAAACATACCCCACTCACCCCATATTGGAAATAAATTCTTTTAATATATCATAGATAGATTATCCATGGCACATTTCTTAATTCTGCATGCATTCAAATTCCATGGACCACTCGAGAAATTAATTAACTCTAGAACCATTTCCCACTTGTTAAATGATATTAGTATCAACTCCTCCCAACCCTAGCAAATTTCTTATAAAAAGTTAGGTTCAAATTTTTTTTCTCTCCAACTTAATATTGTTAATATTTTGTTGAGAGTGAAAATTGAACTCACAACTTCTTTATCACTATACTCTCTATATCATTCACCAATATCATCAAACCAACTTTATATCTCTTGTAATCACATCTATATATAGCTCTTATGATTCTAACCAAAAGGGTCATAACTTCTATGACACTCCAATTCAATCTTCTAAACAAGATTTTTGTAATGCTTGTGTAAGATAAATTTCCAAGGGTTACTTCGATGCTACCAAGTAATCATAATTATAATAACCACATGATTTCCTAATTATAATTCAAGATCTGCCCAATGATAATTTTATTTTAAAGTTCGTAAGAGAAGTCAGCTTTATTATTTTGTACATATCTTTTTGGTGGTTATGGAATCAAACCATTACCAACCTCCATTCCAAGCAAAATAATCTAAACTCAAAATAGTCATCACTTGGTCAAAGTGTCCAATTCAATTGCTGACATGCATTCTGTGGAGAAAAACAAGATCCGTATAGTGACAGAACAATAATAATATTTTGATGTGAACTTTTCCAAAATTTGTGAAAAATAAAAAATAAAAAGTTTATTAAATAGCCATAAGAAACAAAATAAAGACAATAACATTAATAAAATTAATGTTCCAAATATATTAATGTCTCTAGTCCTATAATCCCTCTGCCCCCTTATTATTTTTAATTTCTAATTTAATCCCTCACTTTAAAATAACAACACTAACCCTACTTACAACAACAAATGCACTAATCCTCAATCTATAAAAAAAATTTAACAACTAATAAGCTCAAAATATTCAGAGCTTTTGTTGTTCAAAATCCTCATCTAGTGCTAATGATTCATTTTTGGCATCTATTATTCTAATTTTTTATTTTTCATTTTTTTCCTATATTTTCTTGCTTCCTTTGATGGGGCATAATTGTTACAACAAAAATAGATATAAGCATCTAAAAAAATGCTATTCTATATTCTAATCAATCTTCAATGGTTTTGTTAAGCTTCTTGCGTTTAGGATCAGGACTAATATCATTATCAAGTGAAGGATTTGCATGTTGTGAAGTAGCAACATTAGTGTTGTTTTCATCACTTTTGTAGCTGAGACATAGAGGTTCCAATACACCTATTGGACTTTGAGGAACACAAGGGACAGAAACAGAAGCAGAAGTTGTAGTATCTTTTTTTGCAGAATCACTACCTGATGACAGCTGTTGAATCATTTCAACACACTTCATTACTCTCTCCTGCCAAATGTAGATAGATATCAATATTAAACCATGTCATAAATTCATTACAAACTGAGTCATTAAATTTATCTCAAAACTGTAGGTTCTGTCACTTTGTTGGTATCTGAATGATTAATATTCTGAAATAGTCATTGAAATAATAAAACTTTAGTCTTTTTAAGTTTGTCTATTTAATCTGTAAAGTTATCTAACAGATACTAATGTGATCGAGAATTTTCAATTTTGAAAGGCTAAATCGCTTGCCTCGTATTGACTTAGATTATTTACTAGATTGATAGTATTTGAGCCGTCAAGTTAGTATCTGAAATGATTAATATTCCAAAATAGTTATTGAAATAAAATAAAAAAATCTCAATCACAGTAGTCCTTTAAGGATGGTCAATAGAGTTCTCTAAAATTGTCCAACAAACACTAATAATTGGAAATTTGCAATTTCATTAATTTTTATAGACTAAATTGATCGACCTTGAATTTCAAAATCTAAATAGGTCATTTACTAAATTGTTTGCATTTGGGAAATTAAATCTAATTAATTTTAAAAAAAATGATGATACTAAAAAGCAAAACCATAATTTACATTCACTTTTGTTTATTACCAATGGACCATTATTAATACCTTTTCAACATACTGAATCAGAAGAGAAACTGCTTTCTCAGTTTCAACTGTTTGGTTTTCCCCCACCATAGATACTAACACTGCAACAGCTGCTGCAATTTCAGATGGTCTGAACTGAATGAAGTCAATTCCTACATTGGATTCCAACATTTTTTCAAATTAGTATCTCTCATTCTTTCTTATCATAGTTATTAATTTATCTGCAACACCAACACTTCTAATCGAAGGCATGCCCTGGTGTCCAACACAAACACGACACTAACACCTTAATTACATTTCATTAATTAATTTTCTCAAATTATTACTGATGTCGACATGTCAATATCAGTGTCATGTCTGGTGTCAATATCAGTGTTTCTTAAGTTATTATTTCTACACTAGAGTTATTAGGAAGGTGAACAATGACAAGTGTACCTCTTATAGTACTCAGTATGAGCTGGATTGATTGCAAAATTGAATCTCCAGTTGGTACTTGATCATTATTGACCTTGTAAAGGAAATAGTCAATGAAGGAGAAAGGTGTAATTGCTTGCATTCTCCATTTCAATGTGCTCATTATCATAAGCTCCATCCTCAGTATTGTTTTAGTATCAAATAAATATTTAGTTTCATTCACCTGCAAGGAAAATATTCATCACCACTTCATTTAGTCAAACCATGTTTAGAAAAAGTGATTCAATGTGGCCATAAGTCCATAACATCAAAGTTTTTGGTGTATCTGCGAACGTAACATGACCGCAATTGCAGACGCATCAACTGCATTTGACTACAATGCTCTATAATATCAAGGATTGTCAAGCAGTCATGACACAAACACAAATACAATTGTGATTTAAAATGTTTTCATACTAGCAGCAAGCATTAAACAAAAATCAAAGTTTTTGATGTTTTTGCGACTGCAACACAAATGCAATTGCATCCGCAACAACTGCACGTGAATTCAATTGTTTTTAATATCAAGGATCGTCATGCAGTGGTGACACAAAGGAAAACGCGAATTAAAATAAGTGATTATGGTCACAAGATCAAAGATTTTTATGTCCCTGTGACTGTAATTGAAGCTGCATCAACTACATTTGACTTTGACTCTCAATAATATCAAGGATTTCCATGAAGTCTGGACACAATGGCAATCGCGAATTGAAACATTTTCAAACAAACAAACATCAAGCAAAATATTAGTTAAAAGGTGATTATGGTCGCAACATCAAAGTTTTTGATGTCTCAGCGACTGCAACACAACTGCAATTGCTACTGCATCAACTACATTTGATTACAACTCTCAATAATATCAAGGATCGCTACAGAGTCTCAACACCAAAGGCAATGGTGAATTGAAACATTTTCAAACCAGCAAGAATCAAACAGAATATAATTTTACCTGCAAATCAAGAGATGGAGGAACTGTAGTCTCTTCAATTTTAGCTGCCAGATAAACACAGCCCACAGCCAACAGTTGGATTGACCAAAGTCTTTCCTTCTGAGATTTGGAAAGATAAGATCAAAACCAATGGCAAACAAAATGCAAACAACAAAAACACCATTTTCTTCACTTCATCAATTCACTTACAAGTGTTTCACACGCGGAAAGGAATCGATCCATGTAGTTAACAGCTAGGTAAACACAGAGAGGTCCGAAACCGAAATGCAATTGAACCTATAAAACAGATACATTAGTATAAATCAAACAACAAAAGCACAATTCAAGCATCAACAAACAATGGTTTCACATTGATGCAAAAAATGAAAAGTTGGTCTAGTTTAGAACAATGTTACAAATTAAATATGCATGAATTTAAGAATTTCATCAATTAACTTCAATATAGAAGGACAATCCATAGATTATATCCAAGCATCAACAAACAATGGTTTCACATTTAAGAATTTCATCAATTACAAAAGCACAATTCAAGCATCAACAAACAATGGTTTCACATTGATGCAAAAAATGAAAAGTTGGTCTAGTTTAGAACAATGTTACAAATTAAATATGCATGAATTTAAGAATTTCATCAATTAACTTCAATATAAAAGGACAATCCATAGATTATATCCAAGCAACTCAGATTCAACAATGGAATCATCATCAAAATAAATAATGAAACAATCAAATTAAATCAAATCTAGATCATTTTCAAAACAAAAACATCGTTCCAATTTATGATCATTAAAAGCAAATATTATGGTTATAAAAAATTCCCATGTCAAAATTAAAGAAGAAAATCAATTCACATAACATTGCCACTAGCAACTAGCAAAGAGAAAAGGAACAACAAAGTTTGATAAAAATGAGATTTTTTTTTTATTGAATCAAATATAAAAATGAAAAGAAAAACAAAATCAAAACAAAACTAATGAACCAACCTTTAGAATCCAATCAATGGCATCCATTCTACCCTCCAAATCCAAAACCCCAATTTTGAGTCTATTGACATAATCACTAGCAGGTAAGTGATGGCATTCCTTTTCAATCATAACCTTCAAACTTTCATCACTCAGCAATGGTAACAACCCAATTGGGTCATCAAATTGCTGAGTTTGATTAAGGTTTGGTTCATATTCAACATCCCATGGTTCCTCCAACATCTCCAATGAATCCCGAAATTCATTTTCCTCAAAAATGCTGATGTCTTCAGTACAGAGAAGGTTTGCAAAACAATCAAAACTTGGTGCCATTTCAATAACAAAAAAAAAATATCTCACTTGTAAAAGAAAAAAAGACAGAATTCTTTACAACCCAGAAGAAAAAAATGAAACTACAAGATTAAAGATGTGGACTTTAAGGCACAAGAAGGTGTTTAGAATGAAGATCTATTATTATGGTTAAAAAGAACAATGAACTCTACGTAAAATAAGAACAAAATCACTATTGTCTCAAGTGGTGGTTTTTTTTTCTCTCTCTCTCTCTCTCTTCTTCTCTCTCTACATATTTATAGAGTGTGTGTGTGTGTGTGTCTACCCTTTATGACCTCTCTTAAGAAGTTGGGTTGAAAAGAATTTTTGTAGGAGAGGGTCTTATATGAAGAAGAAACAAATGACCCTTTTTTTTAGGGTAGAGAGAGAGAGAGGAATATGTAGAAATGGGATTTAGAAGGGATTGAGCGCCAAATTCATAGAAACTAAAGAAGGGCATTTGCCATTTTCATGATCTTTGTGTAAGGGAGACAAGGGTCATGAAGGGTATAGTATGGTATGGTCTTTTCTTTCTTCTTAATTTTATTATTTTCTTTGTTTCATATTTAGATTATTTCATTATAAAAGGAAGAGTTATAAACATATAAAAGAATGTAATTATTTTATACAATCGTTTTCTAAGAAGAAAATCAAAATTGATGAGTTGGGTCTAACAGTCAAAATTGTTTTAATAACTATTGAGTTTCAACCATTGTTTTTAATGTTTGGTTATATACAATGAACATAAGAGTGATGGTATTAATTTGAAAATAAATAATTAAAACACTTAATTTTACATTCAAAAATTAAAATCAAAAACTAAATTTTGACATTTTTTTTATGTATATATAATGTGATATTCCATATGACATAGAGAAAGTATTAGTTTTTTTTTATTTTAAATCAAAGTTATCTTTGGTGTACAATTGCAAAA
>JBBPBT010000850.1:24422947-24492472 GCA_037974875.1 Cicer bijugum | reverse complement strand
ATATATATATATATATATATATATATATATATATAAAAGTTTTGTATCTAAAAAGTATTATTTAAGTAATATAAGTAAGGTCCCGACAAATACAAATTTTATTGGAATAGATATCATATTTTGAATTTAAATTTGGGACCACAATTATGAGCGAGTTTTTTTACCATACAACTAAAAAGAATAGTAATAAAAAAGTTACAACTATATATAGTTATACTGTTATTTTCAAGTCTAATAAATCAATTTTGTAATATATTAAACTTACAATAATAATAATATCAATTTTTTAATTGAGACAGTTTCATAAATACAACTCAAATGATAAAATATTGTTGAAATATGTTGAGTATGGTTAGCAGCCCTACTATTGTTGAAATAATAAGTGAGTGGTTTGACCCAACTATTTATTGTGAGGGCAATAGCTCCTCATAGTATGGTTCAAGGGTATGGTTGTAATATGAATCTTATTATTACTATTTAAGCATAACTTGTATTATGTAATCCTTAATTTATTCATCTAATACAAATGAACTACAACTACTTTGTAGTCAGAGATGTAGGTACACTTTGCCAAACTTCGTGATCAACTGTTTTGTTTTTCTTGTTTGCAATTTTGTTATCTCTATTCTTTTCAAATCATGTTGCTTTTCTAAAAAATAGTATTAGATGATGAGTAACTTTGATTTGAGATTTGAAGTGGCAAAGTTCGACGTAACAAGCACCTTTGCATTATGGAAAAGAAGGGTTAAGTATCTATTCACACAACAAGGTCTTCAAAATGCGTTGCATGACGGGAAATTGGAAAACATGGCAAAAGTCGATTGGACAAAGATGAAGGATAAGGTCGTTGCCATGATACGTCTGTGTGTTTTAGGTAAAGTGATGTATCATATCCTTGACCTAAAATTCCAAATAAGGTTTGAGAGGAATTAAAATGTCAATATTAATGCAAAATCTTCATGAACAAAATGTTTGCAAATAAAAAACTATACAAGTTGAAGATGTAAGAAGATTTTATTTGCAACATGTCAATACCTTCAACAAAATAATCACTGATTTGGTGAGGCTTATGGTGAAGGTCGATGACAAAGACAATGTTATTATTTTGTTGTGCTCATGACTAGGAGAAGGTGCAAACACGAGAACGGGCAATTGAATTGTGTTTGACAAAGTTTATAATTTTTTGCTAATTTGATGATGTCTAGATGGTTTTTATGAATTACTTAGATAAGAAACAATCAGATTTAGAGGTAGCAAACAATGAAAGCATAAATAATTTGACACACAAATTTATTCTGGTTCACCACTAACTTGGACACATCCAGTCCCCTCATTCACAAGACTTTAATCTACTAATTCAATTACCTTGAATTACACAGCACCTGACCCTCAAAGTCAGTTTTCCCAAACATTCTGACAACCCCATACTTTTGAGGAACTAGTTAAGACAAAATTACAAATTAATGTTTTGATGATAATTAAACCAAAGATTAAATAAGAATTATAATTATGATTTTAAATGTTTTGGTATTTAACATGTGTATTTGAGTGTGTTAAAACAAAATAGGTACCAAGCATTGCAAAGCGAATCTTATTAAAATAAAGAAAGCAAAATCAGTGAAACAAAGAGCGTTCTTAACAGATTTATGGAAAACGCAGAACATTCTCCACATCTGCGATAAACAAGAATGATTAGATTTCTATCTAAAAGATTAGATTTAGGAAGTGTAATCCATTCCATATCTTCATTAGAAACAAACAAGGATCAATCTAAGAAAGAATTACTCCAGAATTCGAAGGCAAAACACTTTGCTTCACAAAATACATAAAGCAAGACCATTCTCCAAGTTAAGCAAGTGCAAGTACAAACTGACAGGCTGGAAAGGACACTGTTATTGTACTTTCAAACAGACCCGCACATGTGATTCAAGGCATGAGATCACTTCAGACAATTATGAAGATCATAACATAAGTTAGCTCGTTTCAAGACAAATTCGAAGAATGTTTTTCGTTCACAAGAGCATTCCTACTTTTAGCAAGAACATTATTGCTTTATGGTTGATCTTATCTATTCACTTATTCATGACAATTGGACTATTTCCAATGGCTAAATGAGTTTTCATAAGCTCTCTTGAAGCCTATAAATAAAACTTCACGATGAAGAACATATCAGAACTCAAAGTGCCAAGCAAAACATCAGTCATGCAATAATACTTGAGCTTTTCAATCATTCGAAGTTTCAGTTCTGTCCTTAGTGTGATATTAGAATCAATACTTACTTAGTTCTAAAATCTAGAATCTATTCTCAAACTAGAGTTGAGCATACTCATATTCTAACAATTTCAAAAATCGTTACTTTGTAAAACAAGGCTATATTGTTGAGACAACTTGAGTAGTGTGTAAAAATCATTTTATGATTTAAAAGGTAGCTTGTAAAATCCTTTCTGAAATAGTCTAAGCTAAGCTGTGGAAACCCTTTCTTGGTAGAATGGTAGAACTTTGTAATAGATCAAAATTGATATGTGAAAGCTGTGTAAAACCAAGAATGTTTTTGCTTTGAGCACTTAGTGGAAAATCTCACAATTGTGAGAACTGGACGTAACCCGTGTTGAATGAACCAAGATATATCATTGTGTGATCTCTATTTCCTTATATGTATTTACTTTTGGTCTTACAAACAATTTTTATATTGTTAAATTAATATTGTTGTTTTCTTTCCACTAAACAAGATCGTTCTTCGTTTGTAACCAAAATCAATCTTGAGTTAAATACTTTAGTTTTTAACATGATTTTTTTTAAAAAAGGCAATTATAATTCAAACCTCGTTCCTTATAATTGACATTGTTACTTCATTTGGTATCAGACCCAATATCTTAAGGTTAAACACCCAAAAAGTATTAGAGAAAGATATTCAGGAATATAATGTCAAAAGCTAAATATATTGCTGAAGAAGGGTCATCAAGTAGACCACTATACTTTGATGGCTCATATTATTATTTCTAGAAAAGAAAAATGCAGTTGTTTTTAAAGTCACATAACTCTAGTATGTGGTGCATCCATACATATGGATATTTTATACCAAGATTAGATCCAACCAATTCAACATCTGCTAAAAAGAAAGAAGCAGATGGGACAATATATGAAAAATCTAAGGTACTTCTAAACTCAAAATCTCAATTATTTTTATTATGTACTTTAAGCAGGGAAGAAAGTGAAAGAGTAGATGAATGTGATAGGACCAAGAAAGTATGGGACACATTGAAAACTCACCATGAAGGAACAAGCCATGTTAAGGAAACAAGAATTGATATGGGCATACAAAAGTTTGAATTATTTGAAATGAATGAAGGAGAGACAATTGATGAAATATACTCAAGATTCACAACCATAGAGAATGAAATGTGTTCTCTTGTCAAAGCCTATTCCATGCAAGACAAGGTAAGAAAAATCATGAGATGTCTTCCAATCATATGGAGACCAATGGTAATAGCTATAAGTTAAGTCCAAAATCTCGAGGTACTAGGTTTGGAAGAACGTATTAGAACTCTAAGGGCACATGAAGTGTTGTTACAGGAAGATAAACCTATAAAGAAAGGCAAAATAATAATTTTGAAGGCATCTAATAATTCACCAAACATTCAACAATCAAATGAGATTCAGAAGATAGCCAAGAGATGTTGATGAAGAGATTGTTCTCCTCCCAAGAAAGATGCATAGAATGATAAGGAGAAAAGATCAGAGCAAAAAGGGATCACTAGATAAAAAGGACTTCAAAATTGAAGTACATAAAAGTAAAATCACTTGTTTTGGATGCAACAAACAAGGACATTATAAAATTGAATGTCCATTGAACAAAAGAGTACTAAAGAAATTCCCTTTCAAGAAGAAATCAATGATGGTAACCTGGGATGATTCTGATGAATCAGAAACAGATGAATATGAAGAAGCCAACCTATGTCTGATGGCAAACACTAAAGATATAGAGGTGACTAAATATGAACCTTGTGTTTTATGTGAACAAATGGAAAAATAATTTGATAACTTTCTAAATGATTCAAACTTTCTTATTCAAAAGTGTAGTTCCTTTAAAGAAACCTTTCACAAGGAAAAAGAAGAGAAAGAGAAAACTCTAGCTATGAACGATAAACTTAAAGAGATCATTCAAAATTTGAAAGAACCTCAACTCAAAGATTTTAAAACTAAAAGTCAAGAATGTTATGCATCTCAAAAGGAGAATGTTATTCTTAAAGTGAAGTTGAACTTCTTAAAAATGATATATTTGTCAAATTTCAATAGAGCTACTGAAACATTTCAAAAAATCATGGGATCTCAAGTAGGAATATTCGATAAAGCTGGCCTTGGTTTTGATAAAACTCAAAAAACCAAAATGTATAAAAACTTTTTTGTTCTTGAAAGGATAGAAGGTAAATGCAAAATCAAATTTTCAAACTGCAACAAGATTGGACATCTGGAATTTGCTTGCTATTTTAAGAAAAGAGATGAAAAAAAATCAAGAACAAAAAGATCTTCAAAAAAGAAAACATTCTAGAGCAAAAACAGAATTTTCTCAAAATCTGAAAAAAAGGAGAACGTTTTCCAACAAATGCAACAAAAGGAGAATGTTATAGAATTTTACCAAATCTAGTTACAACTAAACTGTCTAAAATTATGTTCTAAAAATCAACTTGAAGAAATTTTTAGTAAGATATTCTCATATTCTAATCTATTGTGATAATACTAGTGCCATTGATCTATCTAAGAACCCCATTCAACATTCAAGGTCCAAACATATTAAAATAAAATAATATTTTATTAGGGGTCATGTGAATAAAAAGGAAATTGAATAAATCTTTGTTGATACAAAGAATCATTTAGTTGACATTTTTACAAAGGCTCTTGTTGGAGAAAGCTTTAATTCTATCAAAGAATGACTAAAAATCATAAGAAATCCTGCTCATGATCGTTAAAATTAAAACCAGAATATTCTGGTCGTAACGGAGAACAATCTCCACATATACGATAAATAAGAATGATCAATTTTTGATATAAAAGATTAGATCCAGGAAGTATAATCCATTCCATACCTCCATCAGAAATATACAAGGATAAATCTAAGCGATAATTACTCCAATATTCAAAGGCAAAACACTTTGCTTCACAAACTACATCAAGCAAGATCACTCTCCAAGTTAAGCAAGTGCAAGTACAAGCGGACAGGCTGGAAATGACATTGTTGTTGTACTTTCAATCAGACCTGCACACATGATTCAAATTATGGGATCACTTCAGACAACAGTCAAGATCAAAACACAAGTTAACTCATCTCAAGCCAAATTCGTAGAACGTTCTTGGTTCATAAGAACATTCACAAGAATATTCTTGTTTTCAGCAAGAACATTCTTGCTTTGTGGTTGATCTTATCCATTCACTTACTCATGACAATTGGACTATTTCCAATGGCTAAATGAGCTGTCATAAGTTATCTTGAAAGCTATAAATAAAGCTTCACGATGAAGAACATATCAAAACTAAAAGTGCCAAGCAAAACATCACTCATTCAATCATACTCGACCTTCTCAATCATTCTAAGTTTCAGTTATGTCCTTAGTGTGATATTAGAATTAATACTTATTGAGTTCTAAATTATAGAATTTATTCTCAAACAAGAGTTGAGCATACTTAAATTCTATCAATCTCAAAAATCATTATATTGTAACTCAAGGCTATATTGTTGATGTAGCTTAAGTAGTGTGTAAAAATCCTTTTACGATTTAAAAGATAACTTGTAAAATCCTTTTTGAAATAGTGATATGTAACCTGTGGAAATCCTTTCTAGGTAGAAAGGTAGAACTTTGTAAATGATCAAGATTGATTTATGAAAGCTGTGTGAAAACCAAAAACATTCTTGTTTTGAGCACTTAGTGGAAAATCTCACAATTGTGAGGACTGGACGTAACCATTGTTGGGTGAACTTGGATATATCCTTGTGTAATCTCTATTTCCTTATCTCTGTTAACTTTTTGTCTTACAATTAGTTTTTTTATTGATAAATTAATATTTATGTTTTTTTCCACTAACCAAGAACGTTCTTCGTTTGTAACAAAGGTCAATCTTGAGTTAAATACTTTAGTTTTTAACAGAAATTTTTAAAAAGGGGCAATTATAATTCAAACTCTCTTCCTTATAATTGACATTATAACTTCAGAACTAACCACCTTGATCCTACAAGTAAAGTCTTCTCCTAACAACCTAACAATCCCATATAGAAGAAAGAACTAAACCATTATCGGGTTGGATATAAAAAATTGAAACTTAAGTAGTTGCATCTAATTGATAATAATAATAATAATAATAAATCTCACATTCTAAGAAAAGAACACTTAAATAATATTTCTAACTTGAACAAATGTTTCTCTCTTTGAACTCTAAGACTACTCTTTTTTGCTTTTTGATGATTTTTTTCTTCAGCCTTAACTATCTATTTATACTTAAAATGTGAGCTACAATTTAGTCCTTGTTTAGTTTGGAATTGTATTTTGTTCATATTGCTTTTGTAAATTCTTAAAATTGATTCTTTTCATATTTTGTTGCAGATAAATCTTGATCAAATCTTCTTTAAATCTTCTGCAAATCCTGACCATATCTTATTTTTAACTCGATCGAAGATTTTCTTTAATTTGTAAATTTGAATCAAATCTTACTTTAGATTTTCATCAATTATAAATTTGAATCAAATCTTATTTTATATTTTATTAAAAAACATGAATCTTCTTTCATACTCTTTGAAGTCAAATATATTGTTCACATAAAATACTTTTGTCAACATCAAAACTCTAAATGTAAAACCATCTTGGTTCCAACAATCTCTCCTTTTTTGATGATGACATAACTTGTATTTTTTTAATAGTTTTTCTTTATATTTCTTTGACTCCCCCTAACTTTATATTTGTTTGAATCCTCCTAACTTAGGGCTCCCCCTTATTTTAAGTATCATTTTCTTCCAACTTTATCAAATATCTTTTTCCCCTCTTTGTCATCAGACAAAAAGACACGAAAGTGAAACCATTTTTTTGTTGTTGTTTTTTTAAATAACATGAATCTAAATATTACAAGAAAATATAAAAATTAATGTAAAACTAAACTACGTTAAAGTTATCACAAAATCAGTTAGGTTTGAAGGTAAGGTTTAGGTTTTTCTTGATAAAGTCAAACCTATCTTCAGGTAGTGGTTTGGTGAATATGTCAGTCCATTGGTAATCACTACCTACAAAATGGAATGTTTAGTACCCCTTTGTGAACAAAGTCCCTAATGAAGTGGTGTTTGATCTCTATGTGTTTAGCTTTGGAATGTAAGATAGGGTTTTTGGTTACACAAATGAAATAAGTGTTATAGCAAGAGATATGAATGTTGGATTCTAGGATTTTGTAGTCTTCAAGTTGATGCTTCATCCAAAGTAGTTGAGAACTGCAGCCAGCTGCTGAAATGTACTCAACCTATGTTGTTGATATTGCAATGGTGTTATGTCTCTTGACCCAAGATATTAAGATGTCACCTAAAAGGTGTAGTTTCCGCTAGTGCTCTTTCTCTCAAGTTTATCTCCAGCATTATCAAAATCATAGTATCCATTGAGTTTATACTTAGGAGATTTCTTGTAGAACAAGGTAAAGTTAGTAGTGTCTTTTAGGTATATAATGATTCTCTTAACAATGGCTAAATGTGATTCCCTAGCGTCACCTTGAAATCTTGCACATACATATACGTTAAACATGATGTCATGTCTACAAGCAGTAAAGTAAAGTAGGGATCATATCATTCCTCTATTGGTTCTTTTTTTTTTTGTCAACTTTTTCGCCTAAATCATCTTTTTCAAGTGAACAAGTAGGGTGCATTGGTGTAGTCATAGGTTTGCAATCACATCTTTAACTTCCTAAGAAGCTCTTTTGTATATTTAGTTTGATGAATGTATATACATTTTTTTGAATTTGCTGAATTTGAATCCCTAAGAAGAACTTAAGTTCTCACATCATACTCATTTGTAATTCAAGCTGCATCCATTAGAAACTTCTTGTCAAAAGTTTCATTATTATATCCAAAAATAATGTTATCAACATAAATTTGAATAATAAGTATGTCATCTCCTATTAATTTTCAAAAAAGTGTATTATCTACTTGTCCTCTTTCAAAGTTATTTTTAAGCAAAAAGTTACTAAGTCTATTATATCATGCCCTGGGTAATTATTTTAGACCATAAAAACATTTCTGAAGTTTAAAAACATGATTTCGAAATTTAGAATTTTCTAAACTTGAAGGTTGTTTAGCATAGACTTCTTCACTTAATATAACCAGTTAGAAAAACACTTTTAACACCCATTTGAAATAATATAATGCAATTCTCTGTAGAAAAATAAAGTAGGATACAAATAGCTTCTAATCCAACCACTGTAGCAAATGTCTCAGTGTAATCAATGCTCTTTTGATAACTATAGCCTTGTTCAACAAGTCTTGCCTTATTTCTGATCACTTCATCTTTTTCGTTTTTCTTGTTTATGAAAACTCACTTGGTTTCAATAATGTTCTTCTTTGGTCTAGGTACTAGATCCTAACCATCATTCCTTTTAAATTCATTTAAATCTTCTTGCATTGCAAGAATCGGTCCAATATTTGCCAATACTTCATCAATAGTGGTAGGCTCAATTGATAAGAGTGAGCTAAACAAAGTGGTATCTTTTAATGAATATCTTCTTCTCAAAGGATCACTTGCACTTCTAATGAGATAAGATGACTTGTACTTTCATCTAGATTTTCCTTTTGAATTATCTTGACTGATTCTAACTTGATCAAATTCATCCTCTAAAAATTTGTCATCTTTTGATTTGTCTGCATCTGCTTCCTCTGGTTTTGGTAAACTTGTAGTATCGTCAACTTGCTTTGACTTTTTTTTAAGGTCAAGTTGTTTGTCATATAACATAATATAAATATGATAATTGAAGAATGAAATCAATATAACCAAAACATCAATTTTGTTTCTAGTGGTTTCTACTTGTTTCTGAAAACCAAACTTGTATGCTATTTCTGCTGAAGTGTTCAGATTATGTGGATCTCCTTGTTCCTCTAATTTTTTGAGAACTTGCAAAATATTTATCTAGCTTTGATTTTTAAGGTCAACTTCTTGTTATCAAAGTAAACATAATAACAAAAAATAATTAAATTTCAAGAAAGATATAACCTATATGTTAACAATTTTAGTTTCACTCTAAAAGCCCTTTTAATTTTTCTTTTCTGGTTTTTAGATTATGAGTTGGCATATTCTCTGATTAGAGAGTTTGGATGAAGGGATGTGAATTACCATATTGGTTTATAGTCTTGTTGATTTTTATTGGAGTGTTTAAAGAAGTCTCCTGATTCTAATTGTTCATCTGACATTTTTGTTTTTGCTGATGCATTGGGTTCCTCTGATAATTTTGGAGCTGATGGTAATTTTGATTCTTCTGGTAGCTCCAGTTTTATTGATATGTGTGATTTCTCTGCCAGTTTTGATTTTGTTGATAAGTGTGATTTCTCTTCCAATTTTAATTATGTTGATACTCCATATTTTTTTATTTATATTTTTGGTTCACTATATGGTTCTGGTTCTAATAGGTATTGTGTTGAACAATCCTTCTTGTACCAGAGTCAATTGACTTTTGTTTATTAGACTTTGGAACATATACCTTTTTCTCTTCATTTATTGTAAGCATCAATTGACCAGATACCATGATTGGTGTTTCAATTTGGTTGCTTAGAATATCTGCAACATAAACAATTTTATCCTTTTGGTACCCAAAACAAGTTGGGTCATAGTTTGTTAGTTCTTAAAGGTTTCTTATCTTTCAGCATGGTTAGCATATGACAAGATATTTTAGTGTGGCCTTTTTTTCATAGAAAATAGTACATAAATCATCAGCGAGAACAAACTTAGGTTCAATTTTTTTTCTCTTGATATCCTATTCCTCTTTTACCATTCCTACCATAAATCATAGATGCATACTTGCTTCTTTCCATACCATTATCAAGAAAATCTTGAAATACTTTTTCATGCTTATCGAATTTACATGTGGTATTTTGAATTGATGTTGAACTATAATTACTTTTTAAAGTTAGATTTTTAGACTTAAGTTTAGAAATACCAGTTTTCAGATTTTCGTTTTCCGTTTTAAGTTCAATAATATCAGCTTTCAGAGTTGCATTATCTACCTTAAGTTCAGTAATATCAATTTTTAGAGTTGCAATTACTACTTTAAGTTCTGAAATATCAATTTTCATAGTTGCATTTTATATTTTAAATTCATCACTTTGATTATTTAAAAAAATATATTTTTCAGTTAGATTTGTATTTTTGTTCCTACGTGTTTTAAGTTTTAAAGTCAGTTTGTGATTTTTATTTAAAAAATATTTATAATATTAATCAAATCAAAACGAGTAAATTCAAAAAATACTTCAATTTATTCATTTGTTGATTCACTTAATCGAGAGATGTTGACTCCTTGGATCTTTTCTCAAATACTGTAAAGGGCTCAGCCTTGAGATCGAGCTCTAATGCCAATTGATGTTGCAAATGAGAGATGGAAGGTTGAATTGTATTTGATAAAGTTGATAACTTTTTGCTAATTACTTGGATAAAAAGCAATCAGATTTAGAGGTAGCAAACAATGAAAGCACAAATAATTTGACAGATAGATTTATCCCGGTTCACAACTAACATGGCTATATCCAGTCCCCTCATTCATAAGGCTTTAATCTATTAATTCAATTACCTTGAATTACAATGCACCTGACCTTCCAAGTCAGTCTTCCCAAATAGTCTAACAACCTCAGGCTTTTGAGGAACTAACCACCTTGATCCTACAAGCCAAGTATTCTCCTAAATACCTGACAACCCCATATTGAAGAAGGAACTAAACCACTATTGGGTTGGATACAAAAGATTGAAACTTGAGTAGTTGCTTCTAACAAACCTGATAATAATAATAACTCTCACACTCTAAGAAAATGACATTTAGAAAATATTTTTATCTTGAACAAGTATTTCTCTCTTTGAACTCTAAGACTGCTATTTTCTATTTTCCGATGATTTTCTTCTTTAGCCTTGAATATATATTTATAGTTAAAATTTGTGCTTCAATTTAGTCCTTGCTTAATTATGAATTGTATCTTGTTCAGATTGTGTTTATAAATTATTCAAATTGATTCTTTTCGTATTTTGTGGTAGATAAATCTTGTTCAAATCTTGACTATATCTTATTTTCAACTTAGTTAAAGATTTTCTTTAATTTATAAATTTGAATAAAATCTTATTTTTGATTTTCATCAATTATAAATTTGAATTGTGCTTTACTTTAGATTTTATTCAAAAACATGAATCTTCTTTCATACTCTTTGAAGTCAAATATATTGTTCTCATAAAATAATTTTGTTAACATAAAAAGTCTAAATGTAAAACCAACTTGGTTCCAACACTAGGTTCGTTCGATCACCTATTGACAAATCTTACACACAGGGAATACACTACCAAGTTGGATGATATTATTGTTGCACTTTAGTCTTATTCTCAAATGAGACAATATGTAAAGGAATGATCTTTAAAAAAGGGTTTGTATGTAAAGGGAGGTCAACTGTGGGAGGCACAAAGGTAAAATAGGCTTTGGAAAGAAGAGTTCTAAATCCAAGAACATAAATAGGCTTTGGAAAGAAGAGTTCTAAATAGGCATTAGAGGAGGGACTATCCAAACAACCAAAATGTTCATCCAGTTCTACACATGGTTCAAATTGATGACTATGATTGTAAATGATATATTTTGTGTTTCATCTAGCAAGTGCCCAAAAGCATGGATTCTTGAATCTGGTTGTTCGTTACCATATGACACCGCACAAGGAGTTGTTTACCACATTAAGATCTTACAATTTTCGATTTGTTTATTTGGATGATGATGCAACATGTGTTAGCCCTAGAATTAGACACATTTTAATTACTATGGACGATAGTGGTGTGCAAATATTGAATGATGTTAGATATATTTTAGAATTGAGAAATAAATTGATCTCCCTAGGTACTCTACAGGAAAATGGTTTCTCATATAGGTCTGATTGAGATAGAGACATTTTGAAGGTTAGTAACGGTGCATTGCCATGATGAGAGGAAATATGAGTGCATGTAACATCTACAAACTATTGAGTTGTATTGTTGTAGGTGATGTTGAATTAATTAAGTTTGATAATGAAGCAACGAAACTGTGGCACATGCGTTTGGATCATCTTAGTGAGTGTCGAATGAAATAACATCATAAGAGACATTTGTTGAAGAGTGTTCGCAGTTGTAAGTTAGATTTGTGCAAGTATTGTATACATGGAAAGTAGTATCATGTTCATTTTAAATTTGAAAAAAAAAACATAGGAAGTCCTAGACTATGTGCATCTTGATGTGTAAGGGCCTACTAAAGAACCCTTTAAGGATAGTTCCATATATTTTGTGACTTTTACAAATGACTTTTCATGTAAGGTTGGGGTGTATTTCTTTAAACATAAAACTGAAGTTTTTGTCCAGTTTAAGGTGTCATAAAGTAGAAAATTAGATTAGCAGAAAAATCAAGCTTTTGCGGATAAATAATGAGAAAGAGTGTATTGACACAAATTTTTAGAAATTTTGTGCTAAACACGGTACTCAAAAGCATTTTTTAGTTCAAAAGACACCATATTAGAATGGTGTGGCAGAGAAAATGAACAAGTCTCTAATTGAAAAGATAAGATGTCTTTAGTTAAATGTTTGACTTTCTAAGGTTTTTGGAGAGAGACTGCTAAAATGGTGTGTTATCTTATCTACTAGTTATCACACAATTCATTGGAGGGGAAATTTGTTTAGGAGGTATGAAGAGGTAGCCTCATTAATCTTGACAATTTAAGAATTTTTGGGTGTTCGACTTATGTGCATATACCTAGTAAAGATAGATCTAAACTTGATCCAAAGTTGTAGAAGTGTGTCTTCGTCGATTACACAAAAGATGTGAATGGATTCAATTTATGAGATTCAATTTTAAAGAAGATGGGGGATAAGTAGATATGTTGTGTTTCATGTGCAGTTCATGTTGAAACAAATGTACCCGCATCAAAGAAAGAAACTTCCAACAGTAACTTCATTTAGGTCGATGTTGAGCCACTGCCAGTAAGCAATACTTGGGTAGTACCTGAATCACAAGCCAATTTAGACTATGAAATTGAACATACAAGTGGAGTACAAGATTAGTCTCTTGTACATGACCAAAATTAGTGGAGAAAGATAAATGGATGAATGTTATGATGGAGGAGATAGAGTTCTTAATGAAAAATCAGACATGAGATTTTGTTCAACTTCCTAAGGGGAAAAGGGCTATCAATTGCAATTGGGTGTAAAGGAAAAACCAGTAGTGATAGAAAAAGAAGTGGAAAAGCTCAAGGCTCATCTTGTTGTAAAAGGATCTTCACAATATAAGGGAATTAAGTATGATGAGTTTTTCTCCAACAGTCGTTAGACATATCTCTATCAAGATTGTATTACCCTTTGTAGCTAGTCAGGACATACATTTAGAGCCGATGGATGTGAAGACAATATTCCTTCATAGTAATCTTGATGAACAAATTTAGATGGAGCGTCTAGAGAGTTTTAGTCATACTTGATATGGTAGACTAGTTTGTAAATAGAAGAGATATTTGTATGGTCTAAAGTAGTCTCCAAGGTTGTGGTACAAGTGTTTTGATTCTTACATGTTTTAGATTGGCTATAGAAAATGTAAGTATGATTGTTGTGTTTATGTTAGATGCCTTGATGTTCGTTACTATATGTCGATGATATGGTGAATGCTGCTAATCATTTACATGATGTAAATGAACAAAAAAAATCATATTAGGAAATGAGTTTGACATGAAAGGATTGAGTGTTTGCAAGAAGATTAATGGTATGGAAATTCACATAGATAAAATTGCTGGAATATTCCGGCTCTCTTAAAAAAGGTTGTTGAATAGGTATTAGACATATTTGATATGAGCAATTTGAATGATGTGAGTACTCTATTGGATAATTACTTTAAGCTCTTGTTGGATCAAATGTCCAAAGACATATGCTAAAGGTGAGTATATGTCTAAGGTTTTGTATACTAGTGTTGTTGGTTGTTTAATGTATGATATGGTTTTCATTAGACTAGATTTGGCACAAGTTGTAAATTAAATTTGCAAGTTTATTTACAAGTCAGGTAACCGTCATTGGGAAGCCGCTACGTGTATTTTTAGGCTTTTGAATGGTACATGTCATGGTATCATGTTTAGTAGCAAATACACCGTTGTAGGATATATTAATTTTAATTATGCAGGTGATATGGATGATAGAAGGTCTACAACAAGACATGTTTTTACTCTTGTAGGAGGACAATTTTTTGGAAGTCATTAGTTCAATCCATAGTGGCTATGTCTACAATTAAAGTAGAGTATATGACAATAGTTGAGGCTGCCAAAGAGGCTTTATGGCTTACAAAATTAGTAAAGGAATTATGTGTTGATCAAGGTGGAGTTCTGTTACATTGTGATAGTCAAAGTGTCATTTATTTGACAAAAAATGAAGTGTATTATTTAGGACCAATCATATTGATGTGAGGTTTCAATAATAAGAGAGTTACTTGCGTCTAGACAAATATTACTTAAAAAGATTCATACATATGATAATGCAATTGATATGTTACCCAACTAATTCATTCATCTAAAATAGAACTACAACTGCTTTATAGTCGAATACGTAGACATAATTTATCAAACTCCATGATCAAATGTCTTGTGTTTCTTGTTTGCGATTTCGTTTTCTCTACTTATTTAAGATCTTGTTGTTGTTCTAGTAAAATATTTGATGTATTAGACCCAAATTCCAACTCATAGTAAATTTTCTTTCACAATCAATATATATGAGTTGTCCAGAGAAACTCTTAAAAAAACCTATGATGTTAGAAGAGGTAATACAAGTGTGGATGCAATACAAAAATATTGATACATGAAATTTTTTTTTAAATTAAGGATACAATACGACTTAGATATGTTAGCAAAAGTTTTGTTAAAAAAATTATATGCATATAGAATACTTATAAACAAAAGATATATTAATCATTCTTCATAAATATATAATTATAATGTATCAAAAAGTATTGTGAAAAGAATTTAAGTAAACATTATTTTTATTCAATAGCTAACAATTTAGGGTTTTGCACTTGAATATCCCTTTTTCCAATTTTATATACCAAACTGCCCCACTTTGAAAAAAATATACCAATATGCTCTACTTTTTTCCCCCAGTTGCTGGTCGCATCCTGGGGGAGCGACCTCTTGAAAAGCAATTTTTGAAATTTCTTCACATGGTCGCATCCTGGGGATGCGACCTCCTACTAGGCAATTGCAAAAAAATTTTGTTCCCATTTTGCCCTTAGGTACACTACCCATATTTATATATATTGTTATATATATTTAAAATTAATTATAATTAGTTAAAATAATTAAAATAATATTGTTATATATTTTAAAATTAATTAGTTAAAATTTATTAATATTATTTAAATATTATGAATTATAATAATAAATAGAATAATAATAATAATAATAATAATAATAAAAAGATAATTGTATTAATAAAATAAAAATAAAAAAACATTAAATTAAAATAAAAAATACATTAAAATAAAAATACAAATACATTAAAATAAAAATACAAATACATTAAAATAAAAAAACAAATACATTAAATTAAAAAAACAAATACATTAACATAAAAGAGAAAATACATTAAAATTAAAATACAAATACATTAAAATAAAATGACATTAAATCAAAAGAAAAAAATACATCAATTTTGAGTAGATGTGCCAGCAACGTTTGGACAATATTTCTTAGTATGACCAGATACCTGACATAATCCGCACTTTCTTGGGACTCTATCCGTAGTGTCCATTTCAGTTCTAATGCGTTTGGTCTTTGGGCGACCTTTCTTGTCTCTCCGCATTAGTGGATTGTGACACACCTTATCACCTTCATATTGTGGCCAATATCCTTCATTTGGTATCGGTTGGAACGTTTCACTGTATACTTTTAGTACTGTTTCCACTTTGTACACATCAGGTATAAGGCTCCAATAATCATATTTGATGCTAGAACATGCTGCTATCACATGTGAACAAGGCATATGTTTAGCTTGATATTTTCCACAATCACACCACTTGTTAGGAAGATTTACACTGAAATGGCCAATTGGTCGGCCTTCTTTTGGAACAACTGTCTCGTGAACCATGAAAGTATGGTTGCTTCGATCAAAACAATCGACTCTATGACTATTTGATTTACGTATTTCTGATTTCATAAAACTCATGCACGTTTCTGTGTATACCTGACCAGAAGCTAAAATTGATGCATGTTGTTTTGCCATGGTTGGAAATAGTGTACCTGTTTTATAATATGTTGATTGGACCAAAGCAGTGACGGGAAGGTTGCGTGGTTCTTTTAATACTGCGTTCATCGATTCCACAAGGTTGCTGGTCATCTGACCCCAACGACTACCTCCATCAAATGCTTGAATCCAATCTTCTCTCGGTATATTGTCTAACCATTTCAAAGCATCTGGGTTTATGATGCCAATTTCTCTGCGGTAGTATCGATATGTAGACTGATTGATTGAGTAACCTGTATTGAAACAGTAGACAATGCATTATTACACTAATTATAAAACTTCATAATTTAATTTTTTAGTAATGATAAGAAGTAAGAAATAAATTATTACCCATAGAAATAACCTTTTTCTTCAAAGCATTATCCTTAAATTCCCTTGCAAAATTTTGTGAAATATGTCGGACGCAGAACATATGCTTTGACGGAGGATGTTGCCACCCATTATTCAAATTATTATAAGCACTTTTGATAGATTCGTGTCTATCTGAAATCAAATAAATGTTGGCTTATGGAGTGACGTGCGATCTCAAATTTCTCAAAAAAAAACTCCAAGCCTCTTTTGTCTCACCTTCCACAAGAGCATAAGCAATGGGAATGATATTGTCGTTCCCATCCTGTGCAACTGCTACCAATAGAGTTCCCTTATACTTGCCGTATAGCCAAGTTCCATCAACTTGTACAATTGGTTTGCAAAATTTAAAAGCAGATATGCATGGAACGTAAGCCCAAAATAGTCTATGAAAAATTTTCACCCCAGTTATCAAACCATGTTCATTATAAGCTGGGATTGTTTCCATTTTAATAATGGTACCTGGAGCAAACGTTTGCATAACTAATAACCATCGTGGAAGTTGATTATAAGACTCTTCCCAATTGCCATAAATTTGTTCGATTGCCTTATTTTTTCCCATCCAAGCCTTTCTATAACTAATTGTGTAGTTATGCAAAGCCTGAATTTGAGCAATAATGACCTTCACTTTGATTGAAGGGTCCATCCTCATAACTTGCATTATACTTGCACATATCATGTTAGAATCAAGCTTTGTATGATCTTGTGATAGTGCAGAATTTGTGCAAGTATGAGGCAAACTTAATGTACCAATCACCCACAATTCACTTTTTTTGCGTTTTGAAGTTCTACCTCTAAACAAACAATTTGGATGTGAACAATTAATAACGTACCTTTCTAAATCTGATTTTTGCACCACAAAATTCAATGATTGTTTTAGATGACACCGCTTGATTGCATGTACACATTCATCCTTGTTCTGAAACTTCATTCCAACTGCAAGAGTACCGTCTAAATTTGGGTCTTCGTCAATGAAGATGTGATCAAATTCAGTTGGTTGGTTTGCGGTGGATAGATTGATGTTCTTCATGTGGAATGGTGGATCGAATACATGTGACATAGGTTGATCTTCTGCTTCCATATCTTCATCAACATCATCATCATCATCATAATCACCAGATGATTCATCAAAGTATGTTTCATCATCTTCACTATAATAACTTAATTCTTCCTCGTTGATATTATAATGGACACTAAGTGGAAGATCACATTGTGGACTTATTGGGAGAGATTCGTGATGAAGTTGTTGAGTTTGTTCATTTTGGCTAGAGTATGGTTCATAGTGTTGTGATGGAGAGTATACGTCGGGTTGATAAGGACTAGAGTATGGTTCATAGTGTTGTGATGGGATGTAGTTGGGATTAGGCATGTTTGAGGTTGATGGTTGATTTGTTGAAGTAGGACCACTTTCAAATGTAATGTATAACTCAATGGTGCCAAGTTGTGACCATTGTGCATAAACATCAAACATGAGTTGAACATCTTCGTCATCACAAACTTTCATCAATTCAACAAGCTTCGTCATCACAAACTTTCATCAATGTAATGTAAACAAAAAACCGAACGACGCCATATTACTGTATTTGCAACAAGCTGGATTTGGTGAAGTGATTAAACTTGGAAATTACAAGATCGATGTCGGTTTGATTACTGCTTTGGTTGAAAGATGGAGACCAGAAACACATACATTTCATCTCCCAACAGGTGAGTGCACAATAACTTTAGAAGATGTGTACTATATTTTAGGATTAAATGTGTCTGGTTTGCCTGTGAGCGGTTCAAATTTTGTGAATGTGAAACACGTTTGTCAAGAATATTTAGGAGTTATCCCACCTGAGGGAGCAACAAAGGGTAATTTTATTAAATTAAAATGGCTTAAAGATACTTTTGACAATGTTGGGGAAAACGCATCCGAAGAAGAAAAACAAGCATCATGTCGAGCATATATATTACGTATGATTGGAGGATTGTTGATGCCAGACAAATCCAATAATCGCGTACATCTAAAATATCTTTCAATAGTGGGTGATTTAAATAATGCATCCAATTATAGTTGGGGTTCGGCAGTTTTAGCAACACTCTATAGAGAATTATGCCTTGCTACGAAGCCCGATGTAATGTCGATGGGAGGATGTGCATTGTTGTTGCAAAATTGGGCATGGTATCGTTTGACTTGTGTTGCTCCGGATGCACCAAATGCATGGATATTTCCACTTGCACAAAGGTAACTATTGCATATAATATATTTTAATTTTTTAAAATTTATTATTTACCGTATTACTAATTTTATTATATAATTCTTTTTTATATATTCAACAGATTTAATTCCGGTGGTCTAAATTTCAGTAGAGTTCCTCACAATGATATAGAAGGATACCGGAATACTATCGATCATATGATGGTTCATGAAGTAATACATTCATATTCATTCGCATGTAGTTACAATATAATTTTTTTATATCTCTTAATATTTACTTTATTCTATTTTTTTAACATTCAGTTTCTTTGGAGACCGTATCTTGGGTTCCAACACGAGGTACCCGAACAAGAGATCAACACTTGAACTGCATGTACCTATCTGCACTGTTATCATATCGTCGAAAAACATCATGCAGATAGAGTTGCACTTCAATTTGACTTTCATCAACAGATTCCGCAACCTCCAGAAGATATGACACTCTACCATGAGGTCGACATGAGGCGTGGCATCGATGATAATTGGAGTGTGGTTTGGAAAGATGAGATTCAACATTGGAATGAACGTCATAATTACATATTGCAAGGTCAATACGTTCAAGGTGTTTTATGCCACACTAAAGAATATATGAATTGGTTCACACATCACACTAAATTATATATATATTTGTGGAAAGGTGCCTGCGTGATCCACGTTTGCAACCTTCAACATATCCCGATGTTCACTCTATGCCTCAATCAATCCCACAACAACATACCATGCACCAAACACCGTCTTTATCATCACCACAACATTTTCACGAAGCTGCAGATATATCGAATCAATATTATGTTCCTTCAGTGCCAACAATACCAACTCCCATTAATCCGACCGAGAGCGGAATTTTCTTTAATTTGTTTGGTACTCATTGCACAACTCCCGAGTCGGCTTATGCGGCTTTTGATTCTATGTATAATGTTGAAACTCAAAATGATACAGAAGCAGGTGGTAGTGGTTCTAATCCACAAACAGATTACAACGAGGATCAACCACAACAACCTCAAATTGTTCAAAGAGCTAGACGAGTTCGACGACCGCGTAGATGTGGAACTGGAGGTCATTTAGATGAAAATAATTAAGTTTTATTTAATATTTTTAATTTGTATTTTTATTTTAATGTATTTGTATTTTTATTTTAATGTATTTTTTATTTTAATTTAATGTTTTTTTATTTTTATTTTATTAATACAATTATCTTTTTATTATTATTATTATTATTATTCTATTTATTATTATAATTCATAATATTTAAATAATATTAATAAATTTTAACTAATTAATTTTAAAATATATAACAATATTATTTTAATTATTTTAACTAATTATAATTAATTTTAAATATATATAACAATATATATAAATATGGGTAGTGTACCTAAGGGCAAAATGGGAACGAAATTTTTTTGCAATTGCCTAGTAGGAGGTCGCATCCCCAGGATGCGACCATGTGAAGAAATTTCAAAAATTGCTTTTCAAGAGGTCGCTCCCCCAGGATGCGACCAACAACTGGGGGAAAAAAGTAGGACATATTGGTATATTTTTTTCAAAGTGGGGCAGTTTGGTATATAAAATTGGAAAAAGGGATATTCAAGTGCAAACCCCAACAATTTAAAAGAATTTTATATTGTCTCTTTACTCAATACCATCATCCACACAAAACAAAATATAATTTTAAAGTCTCGTTCAACAAGAGACAATTTTTTTCAATTTAAGAATAATAACATTATCTTACAACGGATCATCTACATCTTTTTTTATTTTTCAAAAAATTTATCTCATCTTTTATATTTATTTGATTTTTATAAGATACATATTCATGAATATCTAAAAAAGATTTAAAAATATCGAATAAATTAATTTTTTTTAAAATAAAAATATTAATTATGATATTTGTAGAATTCATATTCCGAAGAATCAGCATTAGATACATATCTGGTACAGATATATCTCTATTTTTAAAGTATTTGAACTTCATAATAGAAAAAATAAATTAAGACAAATTTTTCAAATTTGTGTAGAACACAAAAAAGGAAAACAAATAATAAAAAATGTCTAGATAATAAAAAGAACAAAAATGCTTAAAATAAAAATATTAGATTAAAAAATATATTAAAAATTATATATTCAATTTTTTAAAACACAATTAATTCTTTACGTTGCAATTTTTTTAGTTTTGTATAGATATTTTCTTGTTAGTTTCATACTAAAAAGAATGTAAAATCGATTGTGGGAGAGAGAAAAATCACTAGAAGTGTTTTATTTTTAATAAAGCAACCAAATGTCTGTCTTAGTCTTTGTGCCAAAACAAAAATTGTCTTTTTGTCTAATTTCTCCATACAGACGCCTGTGTTTTGCTGACACGAGTCAATGAATGTGAAATGTTCGTTTCTATATGACGTCATCACATTTTCTCTTATTTTTTTATTTTATTTTTGTCGTTCAACTTCTATTATCTGTAGTTTCCCTCCACCTTTCCCCGCCAAAAATAGATATAAAAAATATCGTTTCATAAAAATAAAAATAGAAAAATCATTGCTAAAAACACAGAAAGAGTCATGAATCCATATGCGAATAAAAAAAAATCCATTTATATTACTTTATCCGTATTACAATAAATGATTTATCTGTAAAAATATATATATTTTTATTTTATTTTATAATAAATGATTAATTTGTATAAAAAAAGAATTGTTTCAAAATAGATTGCTCTTTCAATCTTTAGTGTAATATTTATCTTTTCAATTATACTGTCTAATTAATATTCTCTTCATCCAGCAATTAGTGTCATTTAAAGTTTTTATACACTTTAAGAAATATAATAATTAGAAAAAATAGAAGAAAAATAATTTTATCAAATTATCTATCTTAATTATTGATAGATTTTTACTATTATTAATACAAAATATAATAATATTTTAAAAATTGTATATATAGTAATTATTAAAAAATAATATAAAAATAATTAAAATTGCATTGAAAATTGTAAATGATATTTATTTTAAAATAATTATTTTTTGTTAAAATGTGACTCACACATTCATCACTTAATTTGAGCTTACAGTTGAAGGAGTGAATGAGACACAAGACCATGGTTCAAACCATGAGGAATGTGTAAAAACTAAAAATACTAACTTAGCTAATTATTAATATTTGCTTATAAAAACAATACATACATTGCCCTCAATTTGCTATCTCCCACTTTGCATTAATGATATTGATTAATACACTAATACTTTGTTTTTACAAAAGAAAACTCATTTTTTTTTAAAACAAAAATAGAGTGTAAAAACATCACATGATTAATCTGACATTCCAATTATGTTTGCACCCTAAGTTAATCACATATTATTTGTAGCACTCTAAAATAAAATAAATTTAAATATGTCTTTGGTCCTTATAATTATAACCATTTTTTATTTTGGTCATCATAAGTTGTTTTGTTTAGTTCACATCCTTGAAAATATAGTTTTATTTTAAAATAGTTATTTCATCAAACTTCCGTTACAAAAACTGTAATACTGTTAAACCTAAATATAATTAAAATATAATATTTTTAATCTGAAACTAAATCTCCAATATAATTAAATAATAAAAAAAATTTAACTTAAAATAAATCTTAGATGTTTGATTCTTCTTCCCTAAAAAACTACACTTATACGTAAATTATGGTCGCTAGTAGAAAATTGAGCTTTTAATACGGCAAAATTAAGTCATTTACGAGCCACGAGACTTAACAAGTGAGGCGGAGGTATATTTAAGTCGGTTTCCCATATAAACGAGTTAACAAAATGAGATGGTGACAATTTTATAAAAATGTGAAACATGGTTAACACGGTTATATTGAGAATCGACTTAAAATATATTGTAAAAATAAAATTAAAAAATTAATATATCCCATTATATTACGTGGCTAAATCGGTTACTTAATAAACGACTTAATAAAATGAAGACAGTGGCAATTTTGTAAATATTTAATACTTGTTTAATACGGTTCTATTAATAATCGACTTAAGCCAAATACCGTGTATATGATTTTAAGGGAAATGAAAATAATCACTTAGTGCTTCCACTTTATTCACAGTTAATGTTTTAGCTTCCACTTTATTAACTATTGTATTATAAATCTTTTCTTTTCTCTAACCATATTTACAAATGCATTTACTCCACTGCACGCCTAACTCAGTTTCATGTTTCATCGTCCACTTCTTCTCGCCAAACTCAGTTTCATCGCCATCCTCTTCACAATCGCGTTTCATCGCCACCATTTCAGGTATGGTTGATGAAGTGATTGAATAATAAATTTATATGAGTAATTTTTTTTTTAATTTTATACTCTTTTGTTGTTGATGTATAACAATAATTTTGTGACGTTGATAAAATGATTAATATATGTGCTCATAATTTCATTTAGTATATGTGCTCATAATTTCATTTTTTTCTTCCAAATATTTGATGACTCGAGATCAATTCACATCGTGTGGATTTTATTTCGAAATTAATTGAAGAAAATGATGATACTAATATATGTCTATTGAATATTGCTACATTGTGGTTTTGTAATTTTATTAATGGATATCTAATTTTTTTTTTCCGTCTTGTCAAGATTAGTCAGAAATAGAATACATTTTATTTGTACTCTATATTTTTTTTATATAAATATGAGATATTGTAATATTGTATATTTTGATTATTAGATGGTTATATAAAATTATGATTGTAAGTACAAAATCGTCATTTGAAATTTAATACGAAATATTGCATGAATTAAGAGCATGAAAATAAAATGAGAAATTTATATAAAAGTAAATAAAAAAAATTATTATTTTAACTATATCTATTAAGTCAGTTGGTCAAAATATCCGACTTAAAAAGATGATGTGCTAGTGCTGAATTTACGATGTTTAAGTCAGTTAAGCTGAATCGACTTAATATGATGAAGCTCTATTAAGTCGGTTCATGAAACAAGTTAAAAAACAACATATTTTTTAAGTCGTTTGCTGTTAACTCGGGCATGGAACCGACTTAAAATGTATATTTTAACCGACTTAAAAAGATAAAATTCTACTAGTGGGTTAAGGTTTCAAATACAATATAACTACAAAATGGAGAATGTTTGGTTCTTCTTTCGATTCATTCACTTCAATTTTATTTGTATTCATGGATGGAAAAAGTGAAATTGAAGCTAGCGATTGAGAATTGGTTCAAAACGATGAACCAATTATTTTCGTTATCAACTAATTGGATTCTTATTCATCAATTATTAGATCCGATCATTTTTCAATTATGACTAACATTCTCAATTTGATGTCTAGCCGTTACAATTCCACCAAGAATATAGTCAACAAATTAAAAAATCTGGTCCACCAAGAAATCCTCAAAATGGGTTTCATCTTGAAATGATTATTATAGAAGGTAAAAACTAATAAAATGTTGAACCAACTATTTCAAAAGAAACCCACCGATATTAAACTAATATATTTGATAATATAATACAAATGGCTATCTTACAATTTATCTGTCATTGTCGATGCTCTAAACTTGAACCAACAATTTCAAAAGAAACCATTTTGAAATTGTTATTTTTAGGGAAGAAGAATAAAATATTTGGGGTTAACTTTAGATTAAAAAATATTATAATTTAATTATATTGGGGATTTATTTTTAGGTTAAAACAAGTTATCTTTTAATTATATGTTGGTTTAACGTGTTACCATTTTTTTTTAACAGAAATTGGATGGAAGAACTATTCTAAAATGAAACTATATTTGTAGGGATGTGAACCAAACAAAGACCAAAATTAAAATCGATTATAATTGCAAGGATCAAAATAAAATACAAAATTCTTGGGATTATATGAAAACCCAAGATAATAATGCTTGAAGATATACAAAGTATTGCCTCATTAAAAACCTTACTAGAAAAACCTGTAAGGATAAAATCATGGTGAATGGGAAAAGATTGTAGTAAATGGATACAAGCATCAACAAAATCTATATATTCATGGAGATAAATCATGTTTCTATTGAAAACATCAACAATATTAGAAGGAATAGTATTCCACCAATGATGGTTAATAATGTGAAGTCCCAAATTAGCAATCGTGTCTGCACATTGATTCAATTCTATAAAAATATAAGATATAGTAAAACTAATTCTTTTAATCATCTCAAGACAATTAAGTCATCTATTTGTAATGGATAAATATACAAGGCTATTATTACTAAAAGTCAAAATTTTCAATTGTGAATCAGATTCAGTCCATAGAAATCACCACCCATGCTTTTTTGAGTTTTGAATAACAATCATAACTCTCATAAGATCAACATGTAGTGCAATTGTAAAACTCAAATTCACAACAAAACAATCCAAGAAAGGAGCAAAACTGTCCCTGAATATACCTCCACAAACAACAAGACCAGGACATCTAGATGCAGCACCATCATTATTATATTTAATCCAATACTCTTTGGGGAACACCAAATCCAACTTGAAAAGACTTGAAAATTTGAAATTCCTAAATAGAATTAGAGATTGTGCTAGAAGTGTGATTACTAGATAAAGATACATTAACAATAATTTTGTTGATACCAATATGAAAAGCATGAATCCTGCCTTCAAACCGAGCTTGATTTGTACAATAGAAAATAATATTAATAGTAAATATTATGTTGGCAAAAATAACATCTCTATATTGACGTGACCAATATTTTTCACATATGATAAGGAGATTTTGAAAAAAAAACTAATATCAATTTGATAGTGAAAAATAAAGCTCAGCCAAAACAAGACACTACTGACAAAAAACAAGATAAAGAGATGAGTGTTAGTCTCTATTTCACATTTATAGAACTCACTTCTTGAAATAGTTTGAAAACCTCGAGAGATTAGATTATCATTAGTAGACATCTTATTATTATGTAGCAATCTTAGAAACCTAAGCAAATTGGAAGGAGAAATGCTATTATGCCAAATAGCTTTTTCAAACGGGATTTGTTGCCGTAAAGGCTTGACGAATAGATACACTTTCTTAAAACTTAAAAGTCCAGAGATGTTTAATCTCCAAACCAGACGATCCCCACATTCAAAATTAGGAAAAATAGTGTAGCCTAGCAAGGCAACCAACTAAGGGTAAGTATGTAAGAGAACATAAAGTACTTTCTAATGAACATCATGAATGAACTGATTAACCATGGAATGAAGATTGTATTGTTTCTCCTCATCAATATTAAGAATAGAAGCTAAAGAATCTTCCAACCAAGTATTAACCTAGAAGTTAATATTGTCATCCTTGCCAAGTTTCCATTTGTTGATTTTGTGTATAGTAGTTAACTTAACTTTGAGTGTAGTCTAGATGGAGGCATCAATGTGATATCTAATATGCTCATGCCTGCGGAAGACCTGCCTTCTAAAAAAAAATAGCCCATTGATGATTCGAAGTAAAAAAGTCCGAAGAAAATTTAATAATAGGAGCATTATTAATTTCTCTCAAAGTCTTTATTCCAAGACCCCCTTTATTAAGAGGATGACAATTTTTATGTCAAGTAATAGTAATCAATTTTATATTCTCAATATCACCAATTTAGATGAAATTCCTAATCTATTTGTCTACATCATTGAAAAGAGAAGTTGACCAAGTATATATGTGGATGCTATAAATTAACATGCTATGAATGACATTTTTCACTAGTTGAATTCTACCTGCCATATAGAGGAAAAATTCTTTCCTAGCAACAAGTTTAGCCTTGTTGCAATCAACAATTGATTTTAAATAATTCTATTTAGACATTCCCTTGAAAATAGGTATTCCATGGTAAGTGAAAGGTAGAGAACCAATAGAAAATCTAAACAAAACAGTTAAAGATATTTTGCCGTCTAATGATAACAAATTCAATGTAAATTATATATTTATTATGATGAATATGTTGCCCATAGATATTGGCATGTCTTTCAAAAAGACTTTGAAGATTGTTAACATTTGAAAGAGAAGCCTTGCAAAAATTCATTAAATCATCCACAAAATAACATGGGAATGACCATAAATACCTATAGGACCATTTATTAAAGAGAGTTGCATCAACCAACTTGGAAATAACCTTGCTAAGAACCTCTTCAGCAATGCAAAACAAAATTGGAGCTAAATGGACCCCTTGCTGGACCATCATTTGACAAGAAAAGTAGCCATCAAGTTTTTGGCATTGTTGTCAGTGATTGCAATATCACTATTGAATTTAATTTATTTACTTAATTGAAATTTTTTGCTCCAAAATAAAATTTTTGATTTTTTTGAAAAAAAATATTCTTTTATTTTTTTTTTTATTTGTTGAACTTGCTAATGTCATGTCTAGTGATTTGTATCTTCTTTGTTTGAGATAATTATTCGCTGTAGAGCACGAAATATTATAATGATGATATTTTACTACAATTATATGAAGAGTGTGATACTTGTCTTATATCGGGTATATGTCACATGATTGAGGGGCAAATCTTGAGCGATGCATTTTTAAAATATCACCCTTAGATTCCTCCGATGTAGCCTCTTAGGTGTGACTTTTGTGGGGAAGCATATAAGAATGGACATTGTTTTGATAACCTTGACAAACTAGTAGAATATGAAGATTTTTTGGTCAAAAATGCTGAAAACGACGAGTGTTACATTAAAAATATAAATTGGAAACAAATTCTACCTCCTAAAATTCTATCCAAAGAATCAAATGACAAAGACTTTCACGTTACAAACGTTTTGGTTGAATTCACGAAGAATAACATGGTTTCAATTGAAAGATTTGAAAATCAATATGAAAGGTTATTTGAGCAAGTGGCTAAGTTTGATAAGATGGAGGAGAAGTTGAAGATTGAAGATAATTTCATTGTTGTGGTAGAAGAAGACAAGCAAGAGGAAAAGACGAACGAGGAAAAGAAAAAAGAAGAGATTGATAATGTTCGAGATTTAATCTATGCCTTGTTCATCAATGTCCAATTGAGAAGGACATGGACATAACATCTTTTATTTCTTAAGTACATGGAATTTCTACCAAACAAAAAGAAAAAAAAAGGACGATGTGTTCTTCCTGTCATATATGCCACCTTGACAATAGTTGAAGCGTCAAGCTAATAACTTTAAAGAAGCGCTTCGTGGGAGGCAACCCACAGGTAGAGGTAACTTTTATTTTGTTGAAATCTTATTTTTGTTATTTGAATTTGTTTCTTTCTAATTGTGTGTAAACGTGCACTATCATGAATAATTATTAACAACTTGCATTTCGTCTTAAGTTTTCTGTTTGGGATTTTGAAATTTAAACTCTACTTCGTTGCTCATATCATTGCTCAATTCAATAAGTTTCACTAATGCATGCATTGTTGATTATTCCTTGGTTTTCGATGTCTCACTTGTCATTAAACAAATTTTGTAGTAGCATGTTTGACATGATTTAGATAGTTCATACTCTTTCTTATTATCCTAGTTGTGAGTTTTTGGGCCTAAACACTTTTAATTATTTGTTGTGTGATTATCCAAACATCTTTTATCCCTTCAGAACTTGCATTGATTTTGACTTGCATCACATGTAATTTATGCATACACTGAGGCAATTTTGTTTGATCGCTTGAGCCTGTCTAACTACCCTATGAAAATTTTACCCTTTGCTATCCCCTTTGAGCCTTGTCCTTTTATTTCGGTTACTAGCCACATTACATGCAAAACACCTAGCTTTAATTAAATCACCTTACTTGGATTTAGGTAGAAAAGAAGTTTTTTGTCTTGACAAAGTTCTAAGTTTGGGGTTGCTCATGGGATAGAAATCTTTTAAGTTTGAGTTTTAAGTTTGGGGTGGTGATTTTGATAAAAAGAAAGAAAAAAAAGTAAACAAGAAGAAGAAAAAGAAAGAAAAAAAAATTAGTTTGTGTACTTTGATAAATAATATGTTTTTGGATCTTTTGTCAATGTTTGAGAATTTAATGAATGAAAAGGTGAAGAAAAATAAAAAATGGTAGAATAATTTGGAAATATATACCGAACTCCAAGTAGTAAAGCCTACTATCCCAAAATGTGCTACCCTTACCTAAGCCCCATTACAACCGAAAGTCCCCCAAAACTGTATGTATTTGCTGCATTGTGATTGCTAACTAGAAGTTTTTCAAGCCTATGGTAGCGTGATGCATGTTCTCGGATTTGAGTGCTAAATTCATAACCTTTTCTAAACACTTGAGAGAAATTTTGGTGAGATTGTGTGAAGAGAGAGTTGAACTTGATGAATTAATGCTAAAGTGTACAAATTGTGTTGTTTTTTTGTAAGCAACCATGGAGCATGATGAATGTTTTGTAGTAGCTGGAACTTTGAAAATTGAGTTTTTATTTGATTTGAGAAATTGAGTTTAAGTTTTCTTATTTATCTTTTATTCATTAGTTAATTTAAGAATTTATTTGATATATTTTGTTAATTTTATTTATTTGATTTAATGAAATGTTTATGTTCTTATTTCCTTGATTAAGTAGAGATTTTTCGGAGTATTGTGTTGTTATTTTATTTTACTGCAGTGCTGAATTTTGGTGAGAAATCAACATGACCTATGTGGTGTATTGCAACCATATTTGGAGTTGTGGATGTCAAATTGGAGTCAAACCCAGTTCAAATGAAAGCTAAGATCCATAGCTACAACTTTCATGAAGACATCGGAATCCACTTCAGACTCTAAAGAGGTGTAAAATGCAGAAAACGCCAATCAGAAGAAGTTGTGCATATGAAATGCAATAGTTGCACCTGAGGCGCATTTCCAGCATGTTGCCATTGCCAGGACGCGCCTGGAGCGCAAAAGGTGCGCTTGGGGCGCAATTCCAGACCAGTGATACTGTCTAGGCGTGCTCGGAGCGCCAATCCTGCGCCTGGGGCACACAACGCGTATCAGCATTCATTAAAATGTATAATTTTTACTTTCTAGGGATCTTTTGGACTATTGGGAAATGGGGAGACTTGTTCCCTAGCATAAAAACTAAAAGATGGTAGTTTCTAACATGATTAGAGCAGTTTTGTCAAGAATATTTCATGAATCTTTCTTGTAATTCTTCTCTGATCTCTATCTCTGTCATGAGTAACTAAACCCAATTTGTTAGGGATAAGTGTAACGAGATGAAACCCTTATTTTTCTGATTTGATTTCTAGTTATATCAATGAGTTTATTGAATTATTTTTTCATCTCTGTGCTTAATGTTTTTATTGCTTGATCAACATTAAAATGTTCTACGATTCGTATTTCGAAACGGAAGTGAACTTTACAAATGCTTGAGATGAGAAAATCATGAATTTGTAGTCTAGGGATAGATGTAGGTCATGAAACGAATTAAATTAGTTGCAAAGACAATAGTTTAAAAAGAGGATTCTTGTACGGTAATGCTTAATTCTAATCTTAAATCTACTAAGGAATTAGGGGTTACTTTGAAATTAAATGTTATGTCACTAAGACATTAGGGCAAGGATAATAAAGAGAATTCGGTAATAATTCAATAAAGGAATCAGTAACTAGGATCAAATTAGACACCAAGGTTGGATTCGAAGTGAAACTCATATCTAACATTTTTCTCATTATAAATGATCAATTTTATTACAGTTGTTAATTTTAAATATTTTTTCAATCAATTTGGGAACTTTTTGTTCAATTTTAGTAATTAAATATAATTAAATAGTAGAAATATTATTTCAATCAATTTGAGAACTTTTTGTTCAATTTTAGTAATTAAATATATTTCAATAGTAAAATGTAATCTTTGAGTTCGACACTCGGTACTACCGTTTTATTATTACTAGCAACGATTCAGTACATTTGCTGAAACGCTGTCACTAGCCTTATTCTAAGCAAAACTTTCCAACCCTATCTCTTAGGATTTCCGTTCTTTGGTTTTTCTCTACCTCTATTTTAAATTTTTTACTCTAATTTATTATTTAAATTTAGTGTAACACCTTTTATTTTAATTAATTAATTGAAAACCCTTAGTTTTATTTATTATATTTAATTAATTTAATATGACAATAATAAGATACTTCTTACTTGGATGTTTAGTTATTTGATGAAGTATTTTTATATTAATTAATTGTTGGGATTTTTATTATTAAGTAATGAAAACTCGTAGAAATATTTGTTTTAGAATGAACAATGGCCAAGTCCATTTTGACTAAGTCAAAATTGAATTACTCACGCTACTAATCTTGATAACACAATTTTAATTTTAAATAGCATTTAGTTTATAGAATCATGTTTTTCTCATCCTTGAATTTAATCGAGACCACTAATCACCCACACCACACACGACATTTCCAATATTATATTTTGTTTATCCAAAATATTTTCTAAGTCACTCAAACAACCATCCACATATTCCCTCTAATTCTTGTGGAAGTTCTAAGCATTTATTCCCTTCATCTTGTTGAGAATTTTCAAGGGCTATATAGTGTTACTTGGAAAAAAGAGCTCAAGGTAAGGGCTTTTATCCATGAAAAGTTAGGTTAGATAGTAAATTAGTGGTTTGTAAGATATTAAAATAATGTCTTGATTAAACGCCCGTGTCATTGTTTTTTTTTTGTTTAAAAATAATAAATAAATAAATAATATAATAATATTAATTAATTAAAACTAACTCCACTACATTATCTTGTCCCACCCCACTTTCTTTTTCCATCCCAATTTTTCCTCTTCTTCTTCCCTCCCTCTCGACTATCTCACCATTTCTCCCATTTTTCATTTTTTTTCTTTTCTTTTGCTTCTTCTTCTCACTTAAAGACATGCTAGTCAACTTAAATTTTAAACTCATAGGAAGGATATACAAGTGCTTGGGGGAAATTTTGAGTTGTTTATTGAGACTAATTGAGGTAAATACATAACTCTAATGCTAGTATGAATATATAGAAAAATATAGTTTTGAATAAAAACTTTATTTTATGCTTAGAGTAGATTTAACGATTTTCATAGCTTCCTAGAGTTAGCTAAACTTTAGAATAATTTTCTAAAGTCTTGGAAATATTTTTTGATACTCAGATTTGTCAGCTGAGATCCTGCCGGCTACTCTGAGAGTTGTTGGAGAGCAAACTTAGACGATTCTCCATAGCAGTGAGTTGACGACGATCATCATCATATATTTTTATAATACTATTATTATTTTATTGATTTCTATATTAAAATATTGGCTTAATTGCACTTTTGGTCCCCCTATTATAGGTGAAAATTGAAAGTAGTCCCCCCATTTTGTTTGTCCCCAGTTTTAGTCCCCTAAACAGAATTTGAGCATGAGCTGTCATATTTTTAATGACGTGTCAATAAATTGCTGATGTGGCATACGCTGACATGAAATAAAGTTATTATTTTATTATTTTTGATTAAAAAAAATAAGTTTTATTTTAAAAAATCATTTTAATAATTATGTAATATTTATAAAAATACAATTATATTTTTTAAAATAAAATTAAAACAAAAACCTAAATCCAAACTCTTTGTGAAAGGAAAGAACTTCAAGTCATCGTCTTCTCCGTGCGTTCATCGTCTACCGTCTACCCCTGCGTTCAAAGCCCTGCGTTCGTCATCGTCTTCTCTGTGCGTTCATCTTCTCTGTGCGTTCGTCTTCTCTGTTCATCTTTCTTTTTCATCAGTTATAAAATGGCGAGTGAAGATACAAAGTTTTGTGCTAGGTATGTGATTTTAGGGTTTTCGATTTGTTTTGTTATTAACATTATTAAACTCTATTCGATTTTAGGGATTTTAGGGTTTTCTCAGGGATTGATAATAAGATGAATACTGTTTGTTAAATTTCATAGTATTGTACTTATTCTTTGAGTAAGTTGTTTCTGCTAATGATAAAGCCTTGTATTTGCTTCATTGATATTTTAGGTTCAGAAGCAATTACAAATGAGAATTGAAGCTCAGGGTAAATACTTGCAGAAGATCATAGAGGAGCAGCAGAAATTAGGCAGTACCTTGACAGCCTCGGAAACGTTCCCGTTGTCCCATGAAAAGCAAAATCATCCCCAGTCAGAGCCTTTTGGGTCTAGTGATGCCCTTGCAGATACTTTTTCTCCACTTAAAAAACAGAGAATTGATGAAGGTTCAAAGGATAGCTTCGATGCTTCCCAAGTTCCAAGAAAGACTGCACAGAAAAATGATTGTAATGTTGGTCTTATGGATCCAAACTTGTATGGAGATGATGCTGGCTTGGGATTTGATTTGGAGACAGAAAACGAAGAAGACAATGAGAGTGAGCAGTAAAAATTAGGTTATGTTTGTAGTTCAACATGTGTCTTATTGTAATATCTAGTAGAAAATACAGATCATATTTTTGTAAATTATATTCCATGCAATCCATTTGTATATATTAATGTAGAGATAGATGCATTCTTCTCTCCTGTTGTGAGAGTCATAAACACCACCGTGCTCCCACGGTCAACAGAAATGCATTGTACATGTGGTCATGGATGATGAATGTTGGGAGCTGGACACTTGTCATTTATCAATGTTCACGTTGTTATTATTGTCCAAGTTTCGAAGTTGTTAATTAGCTAGTGAAGGCATTGTTTTATCATTGAAGTCAACATATGAGATAAGACTTATTATTGTTGAATATAAGAAAACAAACTTTCCTTTACATTAATTAATTTCTCTCGATTCTCACCTTTTATGATATTTTGAAGGAAAAAAACATAGTTTGTTCTTACTGTGTACTTCAAAAGAAAATGAAGTTGTAAAAGAATTTTATTTACCAATACCATATAAAATTTTCATTTACAAATGTGTCATTTATTGTTTTCCCTTTCATACCTGTCATTTACATTTTTTAATAATTTTTGTAAACAAATATGAAGTTAATTTACGAACTAGCTTGCTTGGGAAATATACAACACATGGTTGTAATGATAGTAATGTGAACACTTGATATTTTATGACGTGGGAAAGAAAGCTTAATTTATCTTGTTTAAGCTGAATCTTGTAGCAAGATTGAGTGACAGATCAAGCTTCTGAGTAATGTTTTCCCTAACATGCTAACATGTATCTCTTGTGACACATTATACCTTAGATAATGATATATTTGTTCCTTGGTCCATCTTCTGTATTTGTTGTTAATACTAGAATAAAGCATTCAAACTTATGTGTTTAGTTTTCTGATGTATTTCTCATTGCAGCATATTTTGTATGTTCAGAGTGATGTTCTTTTGACATTTCAATCTTCTAATAAACATAGAATGGAATAGTTAACTGTTTAGTAAAGCTTTGATCTGTGAATGCTTTTGAAGGTGAAGTCTTTGAGACTATTCTCTCAAAATCTTGAGCATGATGCTTCTTGATTATGCTGCCAGGCTTCTATGCCTTTAGGCTTAAGCATCAAGTTTCTGCAAAGCTTTTAAGCAAGCTTTTCATGTAAGACTGTCATTCTTTCAAGCATTACTTCTACATAAATTTTCAATTAGAAGTCTTGGCAAACTGTGTGGACTTGTTTCAAAAGATGAAGAGGTTTATTTTTTTCAATAAAAATCCAATTACACAAAGTTAGAAGATGAAAATTAAAATTTAACATGCATACAAACTTAACACAATCTAATGATATGAGACTGGTTTGAAAATAATTGTTTTCTAGTGTGTCTCACCAAACAGCAGAATGGAAAGAAAAAAAAAGTTACAGTGAACATTCACTACAGGTACAACATATAAAACTTAAACCAATGGAAAGCTTGTTTTCTTATATTCAACAATAATAAGTCTTATCTCATATGTTGACTTCAATGATAAAACATTGCCTTCACTAGCTAATTAACAACTTCGAAACTTGAACAATAATAACAACGTGAACATTGATAAATGACAAGTGTCCAGCTCCCAACATTCATCATCCATGACCACATGTACAATGCATTTCTGTTGACCGTGGGAGCACGGTGGTGTTTATGACTCTCACAACAGGAGATAGAAGAATGCATCTATCTCTACATTTACAAACTGCCTAATTTCTGTTGTTCCTCTATGATCTTCTGCAAGTATTTACCCTGAGCTTCAATTCTCATTTGTAATTGCTTCTGAACCTGGAATATCAATGAAGCAAATACAAGGCTTTATCATTAGCAGAAACAACTTACTCAAAGAATAAGTACAATACTATGAAATTTAACAAACAGTATTCATCTTATTATCACTCCCTGAGAAAACCCTAAAATCCCTAAAATCGAATAGAGTTTAATAATGTTAATAACAAAACAAATCGAAAACCCTAAAATCACATACCTAGCACAAAACTTTGTATCTTCACTCGCCATTTTATCACTGATGAAAAAGAAAGATGAACAGAGAAGACGAACGCACAGAGAAGATGAACGCACAGAGAAGATGAACGCACAGAGAAGACGATGACGAACGCAGGGCTTTGAACGCAGGGGTAGACGGTAGACGATGAAAGCACGGAGAAGACGATGACTTGAATTTCTTTCCTTTCACGAAGAGTTTGGATTTAGGTTTTTGTTTTAATTTTATTTTAAAAAATATAATTGTATTTTTATAAATATTTCATAATTATTAAAATGATTTTTTAAAATAAAACTTATTTTTTTCTAATCAGAAATAATAAAATAATAACTTTATTCCATGTCAGCGTATGCCACATCAGCAATTTATTGACACGTCATTAAAAATATGACAGCTCATGCTCAAATTCTGTTTGGGGGACTAAAACTGGGGACAAACAAAATGGAGGGACTACTTTCAATTTTCACCTATAATAGGGGGACCAAAAGTGCAATTAAGCCTAAAATATTTATTGAAAAATTTGCGGAACACAACCTTTGAATGTTATCTCGATTTCGTCAATTATTTAATTTAACAGTCGTTGTTATATAATATGTTATTAATTTGATTTATGTATGAGTTAAAGTATTTAAATCTTGAATTGTTATGCGATTGAGTATGTTTTTTTTTATGAATTACGCAGAAATGATTTTAAATGCGTGTTTTGTAATGTCTATTGAGTCTGATGTAAATTGTAGCTATTTTGGAGTCTAGATGTTTTTTTTTAAAAAGTCTATTAAACGATTAGTTTATGTGCTTTCAATTGTGACTGAATTGAGAATTTGATAGAAATTTCATAAATTTGGAAATATTGAATTTATAGAGGATACTCTGTCAAAATTTCGAGTAAAAAGTATATATATATTTTTTAAATGGTTAGAGAACGGTTTAGCTTGTGCCCCGGTCACGACATTTAAATTTCGGGTCGTGACAAAGTTGGTATCAAAGCCCGACCGTAGGTTCTAATAGCTGCAAATATAGGGTGATAATAGATTCTTGTTAGTATATTGTGTACCCGGGCAATACTTGCAAGGGCTATTAGCACTCTATGAGAGTCTCATCTATTGCCTAAATCTGTTTTTAAAGTCATCATCACTACCTCTCCACAATTTCTTGTCGTCTTATTCAATTTTTGGATCATTGTTCTTTGAATAGATGAGAATGCCATCCAAGACTAGGAATCCTACTTTAAGGGAAATTGTTCATGAATCAATTTCTCAAGCTCAAGGCGCTCGTCAACGAGGTCGTGTTTCAGTTCATGCTCGAAATAGGCGTAGAGCTAATGTTGGCGGATGTGGTTTGAATGCTGATGATGAGGTACCTAGGAGGAGGTGCGGAAATCCAGCCATGGAAGAGTTTGCTACTGATCTATAGGGATTACAACAGGTTGTGCAACAACTAGTTGGGGTTGTCGTCAGACAACGACATGAGGATGATCAAAGACATGAAAATGTCAACGGTCAACAAGAGGTTAGACAAGCTAAGCATCAGACAACTACTGCAATGAGGGGTATTGAGGTTACCTTACCAGACTTCATGAAGCATAAACCCCCCACTTTTTCTAGGTCTAGTGCAACTAAGGATCCACAAAAATTCATTGATATTCTAGAGCGGCTTTGGAGAGCATTGGGTTGTTCAGACGTGATTGGTTTGATATAGTGTCACGTGGAAGACAAGTGGGGTCACTTCCGTTAGCATGGAGAGAGTTCTCTCAGTTGTTCATGTCTCGTTTTCTTCCGAAGAGTGTTAGAGATGGATTAGCTCATGAGTTTGAGCGATTGGAGTAAACGGAGGGTATGACAGTTTCAGAGTATAGTGCTCATTTCAGTCCTCTTCTCGAAGAAATTAGTTTCGTCCTCGAAACTTAAAGTACGAGTAACAATCCACACTTGGTTTGTACCCGAATTCATCATATCAGTCACAACTTATTTCACCCGGCCTTCTCGAAGAAATTGTTGTCTACCCCTTTTCATAAGGTGCTTAATAACTCTGCACCCATTCATAGTCGGTAAGGCTCGTCCGTTCCATTCAACATGGTTTTGTCTACTATCGACAAGAGATTAAGGATGATCAGTCCCTCAATTTGTCAATAAATAGCCAACAACCATGATGGTGGCTTAGACTATCTTAACCGAACTGTAATAGCGCTCCTTGCAACTTACAACTGAGGTTATCTTAATGTACAAGCAGTCAACAATCTTCTCAAAGTCCATTGAGTTTCCCTTGTTTTCCTATAACTTTGATCCTGTCGATGAAGTAAAATATCCCATACCTGTGTCACGTCGTCTCATTTGCATCCACTTGGTACGAAACATCCATTTGGTACCAAACTGAAACACTTAGAATGACACCAACACACTGAGCACAAAACAATCACTACAGTCGAGAACTCCTAAATCTCTCCATTGTCCACAAATCCTCGATTTTTTTTAAGTCGTACAACTACGTCAAACTATAGTGTTCTTATCAGTATGTTATTCCAGTTATAAATTTAATAATCCAATCTCCACATATGCTTGGTGATCAAAGCTTCCTCAATTATTTTCGAAATCATGCCAAAGACTATACTATTTAGGACACACAAACTTCCTTTCAGTTTAGTACTTCATTTCAAGAGTCACGTTTTCCATTAAAATCCAACTTGAATTTAATTCACAGATCAAGGTCTACATTTGTCTCATTCCTAACACCTCAAATTCATGCTTCACTAAAAAATTTCTTACATACTCCGCAATTATGCATAAACTCGAAAATAATTCTCCTACCTCTACTGCCAACATTCATTCTGATACTTCTTAATTTTGTTGTGTCCTTCATTTGCATCTTGATGATTATCCTTTCATTATGACAGGTCAACCACATTGTATTCACTCCATCACTTTTCCATTTATACAAACCTTAAATTTCTACCTCGAACCTTGATACATCTTCATTATAGTGATTCCAATAAATCAAGGCTTACTAATTCCCACCAAACCTTTCCATTTCATGTTCAATTGTTTCCCATCAAACAAACATTGAACTCCTTTGATTGACGAACACAATAATAATCCCCATGACATGTACTCAAGTAATGTCTTTATATCATTGGCAGACCTTTATAATAATAATGTCTGAATTATAGGTGAGATAATTCCTTTCCTAAATCTTTAATCGTCATAACCTACATCTCTATGTGCTGCTCCGACAATTTCTTGGCACATTTTTCCAATATTTGTTTCACTTGCTGGATTCTTATTCCTTCTCAACCTTCACCGAGATATAAACTAAAAGAATCCTCACATTCGAACGTTCTAAAGAATTATTTCTCAAACGTTCCCCATAACATTTCCAAAAAGATAAATATCTATAACTTCATCCTCATAAATTTTTTTTTTTTTTTGCAGTACAATATCTCAAAAACTCACATACCTTTCTTTGTCCATCTAGTTACTAAAATGATCACTTCAAATCTTCACGCTTGACTTCCCAAGACCAACAACTAAACCATAAATCAGTTGTTACATTTCTTCTTTTTCACTTTTTATCATTGAATAATATTCTAAAATATGATCCTCGAAATTTCCAAACACTTCCATCCTTAACATGAATTATTTATCACTTGCCTATCTCAACTCCTTCAATTATGAAAGTTTTAAGCATCACTTGATCCTCCCTCCAACCTTGCGAGATTTTAAATCATCAGCTAAAATCAACCATCTTAGGGTCCCAAATCAAATCTCGAATAATCCTTCAGTTCTATCAAAATATTAACATCCTCTTAGTAATTTCCATCCTTTAATAGACTCTCAAACTTATATTACCGCAATCTCAAATATTCTCATACTCGATTACTTCAAATTCCACTTAATGGTAACATACAGTTCAATACATCAAGGCTTAACTCATTAGGTTTTTCTGAACATCGCTAAAAACTCACACTTACGTGTCTATAGATTCATCCAATATTACTATCCATACTTAATAATCCAAGTTACGAATCTAGTCTAACTCGAATGCTCGACATTTCCCCTCAAGGTATCGACAATTCCTCAAAATGTATTTTATCTATCCAAAGGAGTATTCACTCCTAATGTGCAACGCTCCCTTAACTTCACTACCAGTCTCTTTCATTGACACCTAAGCACCAAATGCTATTCCAAATGGAAGCCTTATCTTCTCAACAATTCCATGATGTTCGCATCTCTTTGACAGTTGTCAAACTTCATCCAGACTCATCCTGAAATCTACTAGGGAAAACATCTAATACTTTTCTTACCAAAAGTCCTCCACTTAGATCTTTACTTGAAATCCCTCGTTAGTCTAATATTAATCCATCCATATTCATCATCTTCGAGTTAACATCAACACATAGCTTCTGTGTCCTTGGAACCATTTCATAAATTCCGTGCCGTCATGACTTGCTTCAACTCTGCCTGATACTCCGTCATCTCGAAGATCTTTTCCATTTCTTGAATCTACTAATCAACTCTTTTCATGAGTCCTCATCACCCTTGAACTTTGGAGGATGGTAACGAAGAAAATATTCTAACCCTCTTAATATTAAGAGCACAAATCTCTTTTTTCCTCTTCTCCAGATCCCGCAGAGTCTTTGCAGCAGTTCGTGCAACAACAAAACATCCATGTTATTTGTAGCTTCAACCATTTGATCATCCCCACTGACGTTCATCCTTGCAACGTCGTTCCCTCTTAGAGGTAGTGTTTTCGAAAAACCAATAACAAGAAGAAGTGTTAACACAACTTCAAATAATTCCAAAACTAAGTTTCGAATATATCAACACATAATAACCACCCCTGATCTGATAACTCAGACCAATTACCCCGACGCATGATCAGACAACAACTCCTAACCTCCAATCTAGAACCTAAGGTTCCACAGCCCCCAAAGAAAACCAAACCAAAGCTCTGATACCACAATGTAACACCCCGTTTTTCAAAGCGAGGGTGTATTTTTTTTTCAAAAGAAATTAAAATACAACAGAGAAATAAATAAGGTAAAACCTTTGGATACATATATAAGTCCTTAAAATTTACAAGCAGCGGAAAAAGTTTCTCGAATCATCAATCCAAAATATTTACATATCAAAATGCGGCACAGTTTTCCAGTTTAAAAATAAACACAAATCAAAAGAGAGACATATGATCCCTCTATGTCAACCTAATCTGATCATTCTACCAAAAACCTATACACCCGGAGTAATCACCACGCGCCCTGTAGGATCCTCCTAGCATAGCTCCAATCAAGCATTCCCATCTACATTCCTATCCGTAGAGTACAAACCGGTAGGATCATCCTGGCTCTCATCTGAGGGCAAAGCCCAAATTTCCACAACAGTTGTAAAGGGTCACCAACCGAAATTAACAATTAACACATAACATTTACTTTTCAATGCACAAATAACCTTTTCAACTTATCATGTATCTTAGAAGGATTTTTCATATGCGAAAAGTTCATATAATGCTTGCCAAATAAAGTTATCAATCCATCAAGTAATACATAACTGACCAAAACATTGATAAATCAATTGAGCAATCGATTATCTAACTCAAAATAAGAATTTCCACTAAGCCAATCGATTGGGAAATCGATTGAATGGATAACTGAGCCCCTGTATTAAAGCCAATCGATTTCCTGAAGGTTTTTAGTGAAATTTGAACTCTGGGCTTAATTCAATCGATTGGGCAATCGATTGACAGCATAACTGAGCCACTGACTTAATGCCAATCGATTTCCAAATCAATTTTGTCAGTTTTGCTGAATTCCTGTATGGCGAAATCGATTTCTTAAATGATTTTTGAAAAACATAATATAAAATCGATTATGTCAAATTAGGGAAGTCCCTGTAACTCATCCAATCGATTGGGAAATCGATTTCCCTGCATATTCTTCCAAAAATACATAAACTAACTCAATCACATTCATACACAACTCCAAATCTTAACACTTAGCAATTCCCACACAATCACCACGACATAATGGGCTTCGAAATAGTTTTACAATCCATCATACTTTCACACGATGTTCAATACATTACACGTAGTAAAATCATCACAATCATAAGTTTAAATCAGACACACTTACACATAATTTCAATACATAACACTTAGCAAAATCATCACATTCACGAATTCGAATCAAACACGACTCGTGTGCCAAGCACCCTAATGCAATGCGTATATGCCAAAATGCATGGACTCGGAATTCCAAACCAAAACCCTCCTCGAAGGGCCGTAAGTCATAATTGTACCGCCTATCGCAGGCCAAAGTACCAATTACCGAGGTGCCACCTATCACGGGTCAGCACAATTTACCAAATGAAATGCATGAGCACACACCAACTCCATTCACAACAAACGTTAAGTAAATGCAGATATTAAAAGATTCCCCATTTTTAATACTCATTTACTTAACCGATTTTCACACCAAAACATTAAGCAAACAGACATATTAAGAGATTCCCCATTCTTAATATACTTTTGACTTAATCAATTTCCACAACAAAACATTCAGTAAACAAGTCATTAAGAGATTCCCCATTCTTAATACTCGTTTCCCTGAAACCATTTTCAAAAACAAACATTAAGTAACCGAGACATTAAGAGATTCCCCATTCTTAACGCTCAGTTAACTTATACGATTTTCAAACAACATTAAGTAACTAAGACATTAAGAGATTCCCCATTCTTAACGCCCAGTTAACTTAATGATTTTCACAAACTCATATTAAGTAAACAAGACATTAAGAGATTCCCCATTCTTAATACTCGTTTAACTTAATGGTTTTCAAACTCCACACAAAACCAACTTTCACATTCAATCCAAAATTCACTCCAAAACATTTTCCACACAAACCACACAAAACAAACTCACACATACTTTCACATTCAATCCATACTTCATTCCAAATCATTTTCCACACAAGCCACACAAAACCAACTCAAACATACTTTCACATTCAATCCCTACTTCATTCCAAATCATTTTCCACACAAACCACACAAAACAAACTCAAATTTCATCAGTTATCAATTTAGAATACGTCAAAACAACAAACACAAATCAACATAATCCATCACTCAAACACGGCAAGTTTCATATACTCAAAATCATACATAAAAGAGTTTAAATTCATTCACCACGAAACATTCATCAATATAACCAAAACCTAACTCTAAGATTTTGCCCATAAAGTCTCAGATACATTTTCCCAAAATCTAACCCTAACAAAATTCTTTTCCACACATCCACAAGTAAGTCCCTAAATGCAAACTAAAAGTTTGGAAGGAGCCCTTACCTTCACTTTAGCTTTTTCGTTCGATTTCGGTATCGTGAGCAAATCCGGTAAAAATCTCCGCTAGCAACGCCGCTTCCAAAGTTAGCTCACTAGCACCGTAGTGTAGTAGTGAGCAACTTTCTCTTCTATCACTTCTTGAAACGACGCTTAGATCTAGATGAAACGGGGAGATTTGAGTTTGAATCCCTAAAACCGTTTTTCTTCGTTTTCGGATCAAAGAGAAAGAGTGAAGTTGAGTAATCCTTGTCCTATCACCCACTAAGCCTTGGGTTTCTATTCTTGAGTAAAAGGAAGCAAAGAAAAGCGAACATGGAAGAAGAGGGGGAAGGGTCTCGCACGCGCAGAGGAAGAAGAAGGAAAATTGTGTTTCTCTACCTTGGCTTTCTTTCCCTTGTTTTTCTCTCCTTTATATTTCCTTTCTTTTCCTTTCCATTTCCTTTTTCCTCTTTTCCTTCCAAACATATACTTATATAATACTAATATTAATAATATATAATATATATATATATATATATATATAATAATTAAACATAAACCAATAAATATCTAACAACTCTCACATCCATTACTTCACTCACATCTCCAATTATTTTGATAAAAATATCTACTCTCGTCGCAACTCAATTGTCAAATACAATTTTCAGCAACCTGAGATATTTTGAACAAAACCGCCTAGAATTAAATTCTTCAAAACTTAAATAAATTATTCTTCGACAAATAATTTAAATCCAATTTCCAAAAATATATTTTCGGCCTTTAACTCACTAAATACCGAAAACTGGGTTAAAAGCCTAAGCAATTTAACACAAAATACCCTAAAATTGTATAACTTAGGGTTTAAAATTACGGGTCTTACATTACTACCCCCCTTAAATTAGTTTCGTCCTCGAAACTTAAAGTACGAGTAACAATCCACACTTGGTTTGTACCCGAATTCATCATATCAGTCACAACTTATTTCACCCGGCCTTCTCGAAGAAATTGTTGTCTACCCCTTTTCATAAGGTGCTTAATAACTCTGCACCCATTCATAGTCGGTAAGGCTCGTCCGTTCCATTCAACATGGTTTTGTCTACTATCGACAAGAGATTAAGGATGATCAGTCCCTCAATTTGTCAATAAATAGCCAACAACCATGATGGTGGCTTAGACTATCTTAACCGAACTGTAATAGCGCTCCTTGCAACTTACAACTGAGGTTATCTTAATGTACAAGCAGTCAACAATCTTCTCAAAGTCCATTGAGTTTCCCTTGTTTTCCTATAACTTTGATCCTGTCGATGAAGTAAAATATCCCATACCTGTGTCACGTCGTCTCATTTGCATCCACTTGGTACGAAACATCCATTTGGTACCAAACTGAAACACTTAGAATGACACCAACACACTGAGCACAAAACAATCACTACAGTCGAGAACTCCTAAATCTCTCCATTGTCCACAAATCCTCGATTTTTTTTAAGTCGTACAACTACGTCAAACTATAGTGTTCTTATCAGTATGTTATTCCAGTTATAAATTTAATAATCCAATCTCCACATATGCTTGGTGATCAAAGCTTCCTCAATTATTTTCGAAATCATGCCAAAGACTATACTATTTAGGACACACAAACTTCCTTTCAGTTTAGTACTTCATTTCAAGAGTCACGTTTTCCATTAAAATCCAACTTGAATTTAATTCACAGATCAAGGTCTACATTTGTCTCATTCCTAACACCTCAAATTCATGCTTCACTAAAAAATTTCTTACATACTCCGCAATTATGCATAAACTCGAAAATAATTCTCCTACCTCTACTGCCAACATTCATTCTGATACTTCTTAATTTTGTTGTGTCCTTCATTTGCATCTTGATGATTATCCTTTCATTATGACAGGTCAACCACATTGTATTCACTCCATCACTTTTCCATTTATACAAACCTTAAATTTCTACCTCGAACCTTGATACATCTTCATTATAGTGATTCCAATAAATCAAGGCTTACTAATTCCCACCAAACCTTTCCATTTCATGTTCAATTGTTTCCCATCAAACAAACATTGAACTCCTTTGATTGACGAACACAATAATAATCCCCATGACATGTACTCAAGTAATGTCTTTATATCATTGGCAGACCTTTATAATAATAATGTCTGAATTATAGGTGAGATAATTCCTTTCCTAAATCTTTAATCGTCATAACCTACATCTCTATGTGCTGCTCCGACAATTTCTTGGCACATTTTTCCAATATTTGTTTCACTTGCTGGATTCTTATTCCTTCTCAACCTTCACCGAGATATAAACTAAAAGAATCCTCACATTCGAACGTTCTAAAGAATTATTTCTCAAACGTTCCCCATAACATTTCCAAAAAGATAAATATCTATAACTTCATCCTCATAAATTTTTTTTTTTTTTTGCAGTACAATATCTCAAAAACTCACATACCTTTCTTTGTCCATCTAGTTACTAAAATGATCACTTCAAATCTTCACGCTTGACTTCCCAAGACCAACAACTAAACCATAAATCAGTTGTTACATTTCTTCTTTTTCACTTTTTATCATTGAATAATATTCTAAAATATGATCCTCGAAATTTCCAAACACTTCCATCCTTAACATGAATTATTTATCACTTGCCTATCTCAACTCCTTCAATTATGAAAGTTTTAAGCATCACTTGATCCTCCCTCCAACCTTGCGAGATTTTAAATCATCAGCTAAAATCAACCATCTTAGGGTCCCAAATCAAATCTCGAATAATCCTTCAGTTCTATCAAAATATTAACATCCTCTTAGTAATTTCCATCCTTTAATAGACTCTCAAACTTATATTACCGCAATCTCAAATATTCTCATACTCGATTACTTCAAATTCCACTTAATGGTAACATACAGTTCAATACATCAAGGCTTAACTCATTAGGTTTTTCTGAACATCGCTAAAAACTCACACTTACGTGTCTATAGATTCATCCAATATTACTATCCATACTTAATAATCCAAGTTACGAATCTAGTCTAACTCGAATGCTCGACATTTCCCCTCAAGGTATCGACAATTCCTCAAAATGTATTTTATCTATCCAAAGGAGTATTCACTCCTAATGTGCAACGCTCCCTTAACTTCACTACCAGTCTCTTTCATTGACACCTAAGCACCAAATGCTATTCCAAATGGAAGCCTTATCTTCTCAACAATTCCATGATGTTCGCATCTCTTTGACAGTTGTCAAACTTCATCCAGACTCATCCTGAAATCTACTAGGGAAAACATCTAATACTTTTCTTACCAAAAGTCCTCCACTTAGATCTTTACTTGAAATCCCTCGTTAGTCTAATATTAATCCATCCATATTCATCATCTTCGAGTTAACATCAACACATAGCTTCTGTGTCCTTGGAACCATTTCATAAATTCCGTGCCGTCATGACTTGCTTCAACTCTGCCTGATACTCCGTCATCTCGAAGATCTTTTCCATTTCTTGAATCTACTAATCAACTCTTTTCATGAGTCCTCATCACCCTTGAACTTTGGAGGATGGTAACGAAGAAAATATTCTAACCCTCTTAATATTAAGAGCACAAATCTCTTTTTTCCTCTTCTCCAGATCCCGCAGAGTCTTTGCAGCAGTTCGTGCAACAACAAAACATCCATGTTATTTGTAGCTTCAACCATTTGATCATCCCCACTGACGTTCATCCTTGCAACGTCGTTCCCTCTTAGAGGTAGTGTTTTCGAAAAACCAATAACAAGAAGAAGTGTTAACACAACTTCAAATAATTCCAAAACTAAGTTTCGAATATATCAACACATAATAACCACCCCTGATCTGATAACTCAGACCAATTACCCCGACGCATGATCAGACAACAACTCCTAACCTCCAATCTAGAACCTAAGGTTCCACAGCCCCCAAAGAAAACCAAACCAAAGCTCTGATACCACAATGTAACACCCCGTTTTTCAAAGCGAGGGTGTATTTTTTTTTCAAAAGAAATTAAAATACAACAGAGAAATAAATAAGGTAAAACCTTTGGATACATATATAAGTCCTTAAAATTTACAAGCAGCGGAAAAAGTTTCTCGAATCATCAATCCAAAATATTTACATATCAAAATGCGGCACAGTTTTCCAGTTTAAAAATAAACACAAATCAAAAGAGAGACATATGATCCCTCTATGTCAACCTAATCTGATCATTCTACCAAAAAGCTATACACCCTAAGTAATCACCACGCGCCCCGTAGGATCCTCCTAGCATAGCTCCAATCAAGCATTCCAATCTACATTCCTATCCGTAGAGTACGAACCGGTAGGATCATCCTGGCTCTCATCTGAGGGCAAAGCCCAGATTTCCACAATAGTTGTAAAGGGTCACCAACCGAAATTAACAGTTAACACATAACATTTAAGCTTTTCAATGCACAAATAACCTTTTCAACTTATCATGCATCTTAGAAGAGTTTTCCATATGCTAAAAGTTCATATCATGCTTGCCAAATAAAATTGAAATTAAAATAAAGTTCTCAATCCATCAAGAAATACATAACTAACCAAGACATGGATAAATCAATGACCAATCTGTTATCTAACTCAAAAGAAGAATTTCTACTAAGCCAATCGATTTCCAAATCGATTTCCTGAAGGTTTTTAGTGAAATTTGAATTCTGGGCTTAATTCAATCGATTGGGCAATCAATTGATGGGATAGTTGAGCCACTGACTTAATGTCAATCGATTGTGCAATTGATTGGGCAATTGATTGGGCAATCGAGTGACAGCATAGCTGAGCCACTGACTTAATGCCAATTGATTGTGCAATTGATTGGGCAATTGATTGGGCAATCGAGTGACAGCATAGCTGAGCCACTGACTTAATGCCAATCGATTTCTCTGCATATTCTTCCAAAAATTCATAAACTAACTCAATCACATGCACACACCACTCCAAACCTTAACACTTAGCAATACCCATACAATCACCACGTCATTATGGGTTTCGAAAACCTTTGTTACAACCTAACATACTATCACACAATTCCCAAATATAACTCTTAGTGAAATCAACGAAATCACGATCTGAATCAAAACACACTTACACATAATTTCAAACCATAACACTTAGCAAAATCAACACAATCATAATTTGGATCAACCACGACTCGTGTGCGGAGCACCCTAATGCAATGCGTATATGCCAAAATGCATGGACTCGGAATTCCAAACCAAAACCCTCCTCGAAGGGCCGTAAATCATAATTGTACCGCCTATCGCAGGCCAAAGTACCAATTACCGAGGTGCCACCTATCACGGGTCTGCACGATTTACAAAAAAGCGTAAACCATAAACGTACTGCCTATCACGGGCCCGTATCGTTTACCAAGGTGCCACCTATCACGGGTCTGCACGGCTTACTAAAAAGAACGTAAATTGTAAAGGTACCGCCTATCACAGGCCAAAGTACTCTTTACCGAGGTGCCACCTATCACGGGTCTGCACAATTTACAAAAAACCGTAAGTCGTAAATGTACCGCCTATCACGGGCCAAAGTACTATTTACCAAGGTGCCACCTATCACGGGTCTGCACAATTTACAAAAACGTAAATCATAAATGTACCGCCTATCACAGGCCAAAGTATTATTTATCAAGGTGCCACCTATCACGGGTCTGCACGATTTACAAAAAGCATGAAAATGCATGAGCGTATACTGACTCCATTCACAACAATCGTTAAGCAAATGCAGTTATTAAAAGATTCCCCATTTTTAACACTCATTTGACTTAAACGATTTTCACGCCAAACATTAAGCAAACAGACATATTAAGAGATTCCCCATTCTTAATATACTTTTGACTTAAACGATTCCCACAACAAAACATTCAGTAAATAAGGCATTAAGAGATTCCCCATTCTTAATACTCATTTAACTGAAACGATTTTCAAAAACAAACATTAAGTAACCAAGACATTAAGAGATTCCCCATTCTTAACGCTCAGTTAACTTAAACGATTTTCAAGCAGCGTTAAGTAACTAAGACATTAAGAGATTCCCCATTCTTAACGTCCAGTTAACTTAAACGATTTTCAAAACAACATTAAGTAAACAAGACATTAAGAGATTCCCCATTCTTAATTCTCATTTAACTTAAACGATTTTCACAAACTCACATTATGTAAACAAGACATTAAGAGATTCCCCATTCTTAATACTCGTTTAACTTAATGGTTTTCAAACTCCACACAAAACCAACTTTCACATTCAATCCAAAATTCACTACAAAACATTTTCCACACAAACCACACAAAACAAACTCACACATACTTTCACATTCAATCCATACTTCATTCCAAATCATTTTCCACACAAGCCACACAAAACCAACTCAAACATACTTTCACATTCAATCCCTACTTCATTCCAAATCATTTTCCACACAAACCACACAAAACAAACTCAAATTTCATCAGTTATCAATTTAGAATACGTCAAAACAACAAACACAAATCAACATAATCCATCACTCAAACACGGCAAGTTTCATATACTCAAAATCATACATAAAAGAGTTTAAATTCATTCACCACGAAACATTCATCAATATAACCAAAACCTAACTCTAAGATTTTGCCCATAAAGTCTCAGATACATTTTCCCAAAATCTAACCCTAACAAAATTCTTTTCCACACATCCACAAGTAAGTCCCTAAATGCAAACTAAAAGTTTGGAAGGAGCCCTTACCTTCACTTTAGCTTTTTCGTTCGATTTCGATATCGTGAGCAAATCCGGTAAAAATCTCCGCTAGCAACGCCGCTTCCAAAGTTAGCTCACTAGCACCGTAGTGTAGTAGTGAGCAACTTTCTCTTCTATCACTTCTTGAAACGACGCTTAGATCTAGATGAAACGGGGAGATTTGAGTTTGAATCCCTAAAACCGTTTTTCTTCGTTTTCGGATCAAAGAGAAAGAGTGAAGTTGAGTAATCCTTGTCCTATCACCCACTAAGCCTTGGGTTTCTATTCTTGAGTAAAAGGAAGCAAAGAAAAGCGAAAATGGAAGAAGAGGGGGAAGGGTCTCGCACGCGCAGAGGAAGAAGAAGGAAAATTGTGTTTCTCTACCTTGGCTTTCTTTCCCTTGTTTTTCTCTCCTTTATATTTCCTTTCTTTTCCTTTCCATTTCCTTTTTCCTCTTTTCCTTCCAAACATATACTTATATAATACTAATATTAATAATATATAATATATATATATATATAATAATTAAACCTAAACCAATAAATATCTAACAACTCTCACATCCATTACTTCACTCACATCTCCAATTATTTTGATAAAAATATCTACTCTCGTCGCAACTCAATTGTCAAATACAATTTTCAGCAACCTGAGATATTTTGAACAAAACCGCCTAGAATTAAATTCTTCAAAACTTAAATAAATTATTCTTCGACAAATAATTTAAATCCAATTTCCAAAAATATATTTTCGGCCTTTAACTCACTAAATACCGAAAACTGGGTTAAAAGCCTAAGCAATTTAACACAAAATACCCTAAAATTGTATAACTTAGGGTTTAAAATTACGGGTCTTACATTACTACCCCCCTTAAATTAGTTTCGTCCTCGAAACTTAAAGTACGAGTAACAATCCACACTTGGTTTGTACCCGAATTCATCATATCAGTCACAACTTATTTCACCCGGCCTTCTCGAAGAAATTGTTGTCTACCCCTTTTCATAAGGTGCTTAATAACTCTGCACCCATTCATAGTCGGTAAGGCTCGTCCGTTCCATTCAACATGGTTTTGTCTACTATCGACAAGAGATTAAGGATGATCAGTCCCTCAATTTGTCAATAAATAGCCAACAACCATGATGGTGGCTTAGACTATCTTAACCGAACTGTAATAGCGCTCCTTGCAACTTACAACTGAGGTTATCTTAATGTACAAGCAGTCAACAATCTTCTCAAAGTCCATTGAGTTTCCCTTGTTTTCCTATAACTTTGATCCTGTCGATGAAGTAAAATATCCCATACCTGTGTCACGTCGTCTCATTTGCATCCACTTGGTACGAAACATCCATTTGGTACCAAACTGAAACACTTAGAATGACACCAACACACTGAGCACAAAACAATCACTACAGTCGAGAACTCCTAAATCTCTCCATTGTCCACAAATCCTCGATTTTTTTTAAGTCGTACAACTACGTCAAACTATAGTGTTCTTATCAGTATGTTATTCCAGTTATAAATTTAATAATCCAATCTCCACATATGCTTGGTGATCAAAGCTTCCTCAATTATTTTCGAAATCATGCCAAAGACTATACTATTTAGGACACACAAACTTCCTTTCAGTTTAGTACTTCATTTCAAGAGTCACGTTTTCCATTAAAATCCAACTTGAATTTAATTCACAGATCAAGGTCTACATTTGTCTCATGCCTAACACCTCAAATACACGCTTCACTAAAAAATTTCTTACATACTCCACAATTATGCATAAACTCGCAAATAATTCTCCTACCTCTACTGCCAACATTCATTCTGATACTTCTTAATTTTGTTGTGTCCTTCATTTGCATCTTGATGATTATCCTTTCATTATGACAGGTCAACCGCATTGTATTCACTCCATCACTTTTCCATTTATACAAACCTTAAATTTCTACCTCGAACCTTGATACATCTTCATTATAGTGATTCCAATAAATCAAGGCTTACTAATTCCCACCAAACCTTTCCATTTCATGTTCAATTGTTTCCCATCAAACAAACATTGAACTCCTTTGATTGACGAACACAATAATAATCCCCATGACATGTACTCAAGTAATGTCTTTATATCATTGGCATACCTTTATAATAATAATGTCTGAATTATAGGTGAGATAATTCCTTTCCTGAATCTTTAATCGTCATAAGCTACATCTCTATGTGCTGCTCCGACAATTTCTTTGCACATTTTCCAATATTTGTTTCACTTACTGGATTCTTATTCCTTCTCAACCTTCACCGAGATATAAACTGAAAGAATCCTAACATTCGAACGTTCTAAAGAATTATTTCTCAAACGTTCCCCATAAACATTTCCAAAAAGATAATTATCTATAACTTCATCCTCATAATTTTTTTTTTGCAGTACAATATCTCAAAACCCACATACCTTTCTTCGTCCATCTAGTTACTGGAATGATCACTTCAAATCTTCATGTAACACCCCGTTTTTCAAAGCGAGGGTATATTTTTTTTAAAAGAAATTAAAATAAAACAGAGAAATAAATACGGAAATACCTTTTGATAAATATTTAAGTCATTTCAACTTATAAGCAGTGGAAAAGTTTTTCGAAATATGAATCCAGAGTATTTACACCTCAAAAAAATGGTACATGGAACCCATCGAAAATAAACTGTCATGCTGACAATATTAGTAAAGATACAATTTTCCAATTTAAAATAAACACAATTCAAAAGAAAGACATTTATTCCCTCTATGTCAACCTAATCTGATCATTCTACAAAACACACTAAACACCCTGAGTGATCTCCACGCGCCCCGTGAGATCCTCCTAACGTAGCTCCAGTCAAGCATTCCTATCTGCATCCCTATCCACAAGGTATGAACCGGTAGGATAGTCCTGGCTCTCATCTGAGGGCAAAGCCCAGATTTCCACAATAGTTGTAAAGGGTCACCAACCGAAATTAACAGTTAACACATAACATTTACACTTTTCAATGCACAAATAACCTTTTCAATTTATCAAACATATTAGATGGGTTTTTCCACATGCTAAAAGTTCATGTAAAGCTTGCCAAATGTAAATGACATCAAATAGAGTTATCAATCCATCAAGTAATACATAACTGAACAAAGCATTGAGAAATCAATTATCAAACTCAACATAAGATTTCCCACTGAACCAATCGATTGGGGAAATCAATTTCCTGAAAGATTTTAGTGAAAACTGAACTCTGGGCTTAAATCAATCGATTGGGTAAATCGATTGACTCAATCGATTGGGTAAATCGATTGACAGACAGACAGAGCCCCTGTATTGAATCCAATCGATTGAGCAAATCGATTTTTGGAAGACAAAGCCCCTGACTTGAATCCAATTGAATCCAATCGATTTATCAAATCTCATTCTTAAATGATTTTGAAAGACAACTTACAAAATCGGTTGGACAAATCGATTTCGTGCAAAACAGGGCCCCTGTAACTCATCAAATCGATTTGGTAAATCGATTTCCCTGTATATTCTTTCAAAAATACATAAACTAACTCAATCACATTCAAACACCACTTCAAACCTTAACACTTAGCAATAACCATACAATTACCACGACATTATGAGTTTCGAAAACGTTTTACAATCTAACATACTATCACACGATTCCAAACATAACTCTTAGAACCATCAACGCAATCTCAATATGAATTAAACACACTTACACTTAGTTTCAAACCATAACACTTAGCAAAAACAACACAATCATAAATTTACATCAATCACAACTCGTGTGCCAAGCACCCTAATGCAATGCGTATATGCCAAAATGCATGGACTCGGAATTCCAAACCAAAACCCTCCTCGAAGGGCCGTAAATCATAATTGTACCGCCTATCGCAGGCCAAAGTACCAATTACCGAGGTGCCACCTATCACGGGTCTGCACGATTTACTAAAAAGCGTAAACCATAAACGTACTGCCTATCACGGGCCCGTATTGTTTACCAAGGTGCCACCTATCACGGGTCTGCACGGCTTACTAAAAAGAACGTAAATTGTAAAGGTACCGCCTATCACAGGCCAAAGTACTCTTTACCGAGGTGCCACCTATCACGGGTCTGCACAATTTACAAAAAACCGTAAGTCGTAAATGTACCGCCTATCACGGGCCAAAGTACTATTTACCAAGGTGCCACCTATCACGGGTCTGCACAATTTACAAAAACGTAAATCATAAATGTACCGCCTATCACAGGCCAAAGTACTATTTATCAAGGTGCCACCTATCACGGGTCTGCACGATTTACAAAAAGCATGAAAATGCATGAGCGTATACTGACTCCATTCACAACAATCGTTAAGCAAATGCAGTTATTAAAAGATTCCCCATTTTTAACACTCATTTGACTTAAACGATTTTCACGCCAAACATTAAGCAAACAGACATATTAAGAGATTCCCCATTCTTAATATACTTTTGACTTAAACGATTCCCACAACAAAACATTCAGTAAATAAGGCATTAAGAGATTCCCCATTCTTAATACTCATTTAATTGAAACGATTTTCAAAAACAAACATTAAGTAACCAAGACATTAAGAGATTCCCCATTCTTAACGCTCAGTTAACTTAAACGATTTTCAAGCAGCGTTAAGTAACTAAGACATTAAGAGATTCCCCATTCTTAACGCCCAGTTAACTTAAACGATTTTCAAAACAACATTAAGTAAACAAGACATTAAGAGATTCCCCATTCTTAATTCTCATTTAACTTAAACGATTTTCACAAACTCACATTATGTAAACAAGACATTAAGAGATTCCCCATTCTTAATACTCGTTTAACTTAATGGTTTTCAAACTCCACACAAAACCAACTTTCACATTCAATCCAAAATTCACTCCAAAACATTTTCCACACAAACCACACAAAACAAACTCACACATACTTTCACATTCAATCCATACTTCATTCCAAATCATTTTCCACACAAGCCACACAAAACCAACTCAAACATACTTTCACATTCAATCCCTACTTCATTCCAAATCATTTTCCACACAAACCACACAAAACAAACTCAAATTTCATCAGTTATCAATTTAGAATACGTCAAAACAACAAACACAAATCAACATAATCCATCACTCAAACACGGCAAGTTTCATATACTCAAAATCATACATAAAAGAGTTTAAATTCATTCACCACGAAACATTCATCAATATAACCAAAACCTAACTCTAAGATTTTGCCCATAAAGTCTTAGATACATTTTCCCAAAATCTAACCCTAACAAAATTCTTTTCCACACATCCACAAGTAAGTCCCTAAATGCAAACTAAAAGTTTGGAAGGAGCCCTTACCTTCACTTTAGCTTTTTCGTTCGATTTCGGTATCGTGAGCAAATCCGGTAAAAATCTCCGCTAGCAACGCCGCTTCCAAAGTTAGCTCACTAGCACCGTAGTGTAGTAGTGAGCAACTTTCTCTTCTATCACTTCTTGAAACGACGCTTAGATCTAGATGAAACGGGGAGATTTGAGTTTGAATCCCTAAAACCGTTTTTCTTCGTTTTCGGATCAAAGAGAAAGAGTGAAGTTGAGTAATCCTTGTCCTATCACCCACTAAGCCTTGGGTTTCTATTCTTGAGTAAAAGGAAGCAAAGAAAAGCGAAAATGGAAGAAGAGGGGGAAGGGTCTCGCACGCGCAGAGGAAGAAGAAGGAAAATTGTGTTTCTCTACCTTGGCTTTCTTTCCCTTGTTTTTCTCTCCTTTATATTTCCTTTCTTTTCCTTTCCATTTCCTTTCCATTTCCTTTTTCCTCTTTTCCTTCCAAACATATACTTATATAATACTAATATTAATAATATATAATATATATATATATATAATAATTAAACATAAACCAATAAATATCTAACAACTCTCACATCCATTACTTCACTCACATCTCCAATTATTTTGATAAAAATATCTACTCTCGTCGCAACTCAATTGTCAAATACAATTTTAAGCAACCTGAGATATTTTGAACAAAACCGCCTAGAATTAAATTCTTCAAAATTTAAATAAATTATTCTTCGACAAATAATTTAAATCCAATTTCCAAAAATATATTTTCGGCCTTTAACTCACTAAATACCGAAAACTGGGTTAAAAGCCTAAGCAATTTAACACAAAATACCCTAAAATTGTATAACTTAGGGTTTAAAATTACGGGTCTTACACTTATCATATCACAGAGGAGATGTGTGTCAAGAGGTTCATTAGAGGATTGAAGGATTACTTAGTTAGATATGTGGTTGGGTCGAATTGTTCTACTTTTGCTGAGGTTTTGAGTTTGGCCCGTTTGATTGAGCAACAACAGAAGGAAAAAGGAGGCAATAGACAAGATTAACATAAGAAGCAAAGGATTGAAGGATCTTAGAGTACCTATTCAAATCGCGGTGGTGGATCTATGTTTGGTTATTAAGGGCAACAAAGACTCATATGTCAAAGGGGTGGTCATAGTGGGAAGTCTTCTGAGACAATGCAGATTCGTAGATCAGATTCTGGAGCAGCATCACAATCCACTTTCCCTTAGAGACATTCTAGTGTTTCAGCTACATGATGTTCTACTTGTGGTAGGTTTCACTTCGATAATTGTTCTAGAGATGGTAATGCTAAGGTGTGCAACCAATGTGGCCAAATAGGTCACATCAAGAGGGATCATCCTATAAATACGACACATCCATCCTCTAGTTATGCATCAGCGCCAACAACTTTGGCATCTTCTCAGGCTCATTTTGCACCTATGCGTCAAAGTGGAAATTCTTATGTCGGAGGTTCAGGAACATCTCAGCAGGGAGGTAGAGGATTTGGTGGTAGAGGTCAGTTACCAGCAAGAAGAGGTCAGGCTCGAGTGTTTGCTTTGACACATCAGGATGCTCAGACATCCAATGCAGTAGTTATGGGTATACTTTTTATTTTTTTTTAGAGATGCTCATGTTTTGTTTGATCCTAGAGCTACACATTCTTTTGTATCCTCGTGGTTTGCTACTCGTCTTGGTAAATGTTCATCTTCTTTAGAAGAACCTTTAGTTGTCGCTACACATGTTGGAGGAAATTTGTTTGCTAAGTCGGTGTGTCGTTCTTGTGATATAACTATTGATGGAAAGGTGTTGCCGGTATATTTGGTAGTTATTGAGGTGATAGATTTTGATGTGATTTTGGGTATGGATTGGTTGGCTTTGCATCATGCCACTTTGGATTGTCATAACAAAGTGGTGAAATTTGAGATACCAAGACAATCAGTCTTCTCGTTTCAAGGAGCACATTGTTGGGTACCACATAACCAAATCTCAGCATTGAGAGCTAGCAAGTTAATGAGAAGAGGTTGTCAAGCGTACTTAGCCTTGGTAAGAGATACACAAGTTGTTGTAGAGGAATTGGAGAAAATTCCAATAGCATGTGAATTTTCAGATGTTTTTCCTAAAGAACTTCCTGGGTTGCCACCTGATAGGGAGATTGAGTTCTCTATAGACTTAGTTCCTAACACCCATCTAATATCTATACCTCCTTATCGTATGGCCCCAACGGAACTTAAAGAGTTACAAGAACAACTTCAAGATCTTCTTGATAAGGGTTTTATTCATCCAAGTTCTTCTCCGTGGGGAGCACCAGTCTTATTTGTAAAAAAGAAAGATGAATCCATGCGGCTATGTGTAGACTACCGACAGTTGAATAAAATAACTGTGAATAATAAATATTCGTTAACCCACATTGATGAGTTGTTTGGCCAACTTCAAGGAGCTCAATGTTTTTCCAAGATTGATTTGTGGTCGGGGTATCACCAGTTGAAGATTAAGAGGGATGACATAACGAAGACAGCTTTCCGCACGCGTTATGGGCATTATGAATTTCTGGTTATGTCATTTGGGCTTACTAATGCCCTAGCAGCTTTCGTGGACTTGATGAAACGCGTTTTTAAACCATTCTTGGATCAATTCGTGATTGTGTTTATTGATGATATCCTTGTTTATTCCAAGAGTAAAGAAGAACACGAGCGACATTTAAGGTTGGTTTTGCAAACCTTAAGAGATAACCAATTATATGCCAAATTCTCAAAATGTCTGTTTTGGCTGGACAGTGTGACATTTTTAGGTCATGTTGTGTCTAAGAATGGAATAAGTGTTTATCCAAGTAAGGTGGAAGCATTCCAAAATTGGCCTAGACCTACCACAATGAAGGAGATTTGGAGTTTTCTTAGTTTAGCCGGTTATTATCGACGTTTTGTGAAGGATTCCTCAAAGATTGCATCTTTGTTGACTAGGTTGACCCAGAGGAAAGTTGAGTTCCGATGGACTGATGCATGTGAGGAAAGCTTTCAAAAATTGAAGGAGTACTTGACACCATCACCTATTTCGGCATTACCTATAGGTGGTGAAAGTTATGCAGTTTATTGTGATGCTTCTAGAGTTGGTCTCGGTTGTGTACTTATGCAACAAGGTAAATTTATTGCCTATGCATCTAGACAACTCAAGAGGCATGAAGTGAACTATCCCACACATGATTTGGAAATGGCTGCAGTGATTTTTGCTCTTAAGATTTGGAGACACTATCTATATGGTGAAACTTGTGAGATTTATACCGACCGTAAAAGTCTTAAGTATATCTTTCAGTAGCGAGACTTAAATTTAAGACAAAGAAGGTGGATGGAACTCTTGAAAGGTTATGATTGCACAATCTTATACCACCCAGGGAAGGCAAATGTTGTTGCAGATGCTAGAATTTGTTGAAAGTGGAATTCAATTGGAACATGGTCATTCGAGGTTATTTTTAGCCCGCATACAAATTCTTCGAACCATAGTTGATGATATCAAAGAAGCTCAAAGTCAAGACCCATACTTGGTGAATATGGTAAATAATGTTTAGAATGGTAAAATCTCAGACTTTTCAGTTGACTCTGATGGTGTGCTGAGGTTGAAGTCTTGGTTATGTGTTCCAAATGTTGGTGACTTTAGGAGGAAAATTTTAGAGGAGGCTCATCATTCTTCTTACACTATTCACCCAGGTTCTAATAAGATGTATCAAGACTTGAGAGAATTGTATTGGTGGGAAGGGATGAAAAGAGACGTAGCAGATTTTGTCTCTAAGTGCTTAATGTGTCAACAAGTAAAAGCTGAGCACCAAAAGCCTGCGGGATTACTTCAACCTGTTGAAATACCCGAGTGGAAGTGGGAAAGTATCGCTATGGATTTTGTCACAGGATTACCACGAACCCAAAGGATTTATGACTCGGTGTGGGTGATTATAGATCGGTTGACCAAATATGCTCACTTTTTGCCTGTGAAGACTACTTATACTGCATCTCAATATGTTAAAATTTATTTAGATAAAATTGTCTCTTTGCATGGTGTGCCGGTGTCTATTATTTCTGATCGTGGGGCTTAATTTACTGCACAATTTTGGAAGTTGTTCCAAAATTCATTAGGAACTCATTTGAAGCTTAGCACAACTTTTCATCCTCAAACAGATGGTCAGTTTGAAAGGACTATACAAATATTGGAAGACATGTTTCCTGCTTGTGTTTTGGATCTTGGGGGTAGTTGGGATCAACATTTGCCCTTGATGGAATTTGCATACAATAATAGTTATCAATCTAGTATTCAGATGGCTCCATTTGAGGCTTTGTATGGAAGATGGTGTAGGTCTCCGATAGGGTCATTTGAAGTTGGTGAAGCTAAATTAGTTGGTCCAGAATTGGTTCAAGATGCCATTGAAAAAGTTAAATTGATTCGCGATCGCTTAGTGACAACTCAAAATTGGCAAAAATCTTATTCTGATAAGAAACGTCGTCCCTTAGAGTTTTCAGTGGGAGAACATGTATTCCTACGAGTCTCACCAATGAAAGGAGTTTTGCGATTTGGTAAGAAGGGGAAGCTAAGTCCAAGATTCATTGAACAATTTGAAATTTTAGAAAGGATCAGACCAATAGCGTATCACTTGGCACTTCCACCGAATCTCTCGGGAGTTCATCCAATTTTTCATATTTCGATGCTTCAGAAGTATCTTCATGACCCTACTCATGTGATTAATCATGAAGACGTGCAGTTAGGTGAGAGTCTATCATATGTTGAGCACTCGGTAGCTATATTAGATCGCCAAGTGAGACGTTTACACTTAAAGGATATCATTTCAGTAAAAGTTATTTGGCGTAGTCCATCAGGTGAAGAAACTACATGGGAACCCGAAGAAGTCATCCATGCAAAGTACCCACATTTATGTTGAAACTCAAGGTCAATAGTATTTATTAATTAAATAAAAAGTCAAATAAATTTGAGGACAAATTTTTCATAACAGTGAGAGTTATGCTAACTACTCTAAGAGTTGTTGGAGAGCAAACTTAGATGATTATCCATAATAGTGAGTTGACGACGATCATCATCATATATTTTTATAATGCTATTATTATTATTTTATTGTTTTCTATATTATAATATTTATTGAAAAATTTGGGGAACACAACCTTTGAATTTTATCTCGATTTCGTCAATTATTTAATTTAACGGTCGTTGTTATATAATATGTTATTAATTTGATTTACGTATGAGTTAAAATATTTAAATCTTGAATTGTTATGTGATTGAGTATGATTTTATCTTATTTTATGAATTACGCTGAAATGATTTTAAATGCGTGTTTTGGAAAATCGGTATTATAATTATTAATGCGTTAGTTGCACCTAGTTACCTCGTGTTGATTAGGGAGAGTTAACCGTTAGATGGAGCCGCCCCTACAAGAAAGGTCATCCGTAGAAGGAGATGGCTATCAACGAGATGTAAGCTCCCTAATTGATACATGATGATGTATTGCGGGATTAAGAGGAGAGGTCGGGTCATCCGTTAGATGGAGCCGCCTCTAAGGGAAAGGCCACCGTTAGGAGGAAAGGGCTATCAATGAGATAAAGCCGCCTCTTGGTTCTAAACATTTGTATTGTTACTTGTTTGATTTTTATGATGATTTTAAGGTTGTTCGTTTTGATTTCGTTTCGTTATTAACTGGATTTCTAATATTTCAGTCAAGCGATTAAACAGTTATTCATGCCATTTGTGTTTCACTTCTAATTGATGGTGGTTGTTGTCTCCTCACTAAGTCTTTGTGACTTACCCATTTATGTTGCTTATTTTTTTTCTTTCAAATTCACAGGAAACTGAGTAGAATCTGTTATTTGATTCAAGTCTCAACATATTTCTTTTGGTAGACCTCTTTGATCGAGGATCATTTTTTTTGTAATGTCTGTTGAGTCTGATATAAATTGTAGCTGTTTTGGAGCCTAGATGTTTTTTTAAAAAGTGTATTAAACGATTAGTTTATGTTCTTTGAATTGTGATTGAATTGAGAATTTGACATTGACAAGAATTTCATAAATTTGGAAATATTGAATTTACAGAGGATACTCTGTAGAAATTTCGAGTAAAAGGTATATATATATATATATATATATATATATATATATATATATATATATTTGAAATGGTTAGATAACGGTTTAGTTATTTAATTGTTAAGTTAATTGATAGACTTGCTAGGCTAGGAGTATAGCTTGTGCGCCGGTCACGACATTTAAATTTCGGGTCGTGACATTGATGTTTTAAAAGAAAAATGTTGATTTTATGTTTGTATTTAACTATAATGTTTTGAGTAATATGTTTGTCATGATGAACTTAAATATAAAGTTCTATTTTTATTATTATTATAGCATGATAAATATGCTTGTTGTGAAAATGTTTAACATAAATTCGCAATTCTTATGTGTCTTAGTGTACTTAATTATAAAGATATGATTTTTATTATGATATCATAATATATTTGTTATGATTTATTTTATTTAAAGTCTTATATGAACAATATATGTGTCTTATATTTGAATTAATTTCAGTGAACCTTGTTACTTTTGAATTTCACCTAAAGAGAATTTAATTTATCTTAGAGTGTAAATGAACATCCATCTAATCATTATAAGATTAACTTTGCAAAAATAAAAAATAAAAAATATTTTAGTATATTACATTGTATTCTTTCACAAAAAAATATATCAAGTTGTTTTGTAGTACATCTTTAATTTATTACATGATGAACCACTACTAAGGAAAAAATTTATAGTTGTTTCTAAAAGAAAACAAACATTTTTAAGGGCATTACATTTAGTATTTTGATCTTCTTTCATCTTGTAATTACTTTCTTTTATTGCTTATGTTTATATTATTTTTTACGCTGATATAGTTTTTATTTCGTAACCTTTTTTTTTTATTACAAAAAAAGATGAAATAATTCAGAACAACTTGGAAATTTGGAAATAAAACGCTAAAATATTTTGCCCACAAAGTACCAATGTCAACACACTTCATTATCATTAATTGTTTCATTTGTTTAAGGAATCGATTTGGAAATTCACCTAATTGTTCTAATCGCTTTGCAATGGCCAGAAAAATAACATCGTCATTCTTAGTACTATAAAAGTACCCATGCATCATTGCATAATAATCTACCAAGCAAATCATTGAACAGTCACGCAACCATAATATCAAGAAACAGTTATAAATACATTCAAGCGAAAGATTTTTAATACACTTTCTACTGAAAGAATTTTATTTGTAATTTGAACTTAAGATTTATATTCTCTAATTAGATTTAACATCTAAATTTAAAATAGAAAAAAAAAAAATCATATTCCATTGTAATTTGTAACTACCTCAAGTTGTGGTTTGAGACCCTAAATGACTTGATTGTACTAACTAGCCCAAAAACTCTGAGAAGACTAGGATATTGTTAGTTGACAATTTTATACTTTGGTGAATTTGTAATCAGTTTGATTCTAGTGAAAAAAAATTTAGGTTGAAGAGATTGGACTAGCGTGTTGGTGATGAACTAAAATAATTTGTTTGTATTCTTACTTTTTTTTTTCTTATTACTTTCTTAAAAGCTTTGTTTTCAAAATGGTTTTAAGGTACTTATTTTAAAAGAAAAATTTTTTATACACAATTTAAACCCTAAATTTTTTGTATTTTTCTTCTGTTCAATTGACATTACAACCTAGTCTCTTGACTGAGCACTTTACTCTGTTTGAGAAAAGATCTTAAGAACTCGTGTGTGAAATATGTCTAACACTGGTGATGAACCTTTAGTTAGAAACATCAATAGACCTCCATTATTTAGTGTAAAGAGGTTTGAATAGTAGAAATAAACTGAAAAGTTTCTTCATTTCTCATAAGCCTAAACTATATGATTTGATTGAATATGCCTAAACAGATAAATAAACTATGATGAACCTTTAGTTAGAATCTCCACTTAACCACATACAACTTTTTATTAACTTTTGTCATGTTTTATATCACAAGCTAACCCGGCGGCTACATCATTAGACTCCAATTATTGTCACTCTACTTATTGTTGGCACATAATTGTTATATACAACTTTTTCCACTTTCCATCTTCAATTCAAAAAAAAAAAAAAATTAATTAATGAATGACCAAACACAATTCATTTTCCTCTCTCGTATGTCTTGGTAGATTCTTTTTTCCAAACGAAACAAAAACCGATAATGAAGTGAGAAAATCAGCCCAATTACTATTTGAAAAAAAATGAAAGTATATTGTCTTTTATGGATTGTGAGCATAAAAAGGAGATGTACTTGTAATCTTTTTCTTAATTTTAAGTGAGCGTTACCTTTTGGGACCAGTCAATAACATATAGGTTTGCATTGTAAGGACAAAACTTATGTTAACATTACACATTGACTATTACTTGAGTAGGACCTCATCCCCATCATGTGCAATAGGCCAGAAAAAATAGAAAGTTAAGCAATTAAATTTTTCCCAGTTTGTCTTACCTGTGGTAAGTTAGAATTTTATTGCGACCGTAAAGTTTTAATTTCATTTATATCATTATACTAGTCAAGTGTGTAAATGTAAACTTTATATATGTAGGGGTTTTGAATCGAATTTAAGATTATTCAGTTTTCAACAATTAAGGTGTGTGGATCTAACCAATAAACAAATCATAGATTTGCAATCACACAGACATGGGTAAATCCATTGAACGTGTGATTAGTTAGAAGCAAGTGTTTGTAATTTCACAAATGTAACGTTTAACATGCATTAGAATATGAGAATGTTCATCGCAAATCCAAACGAGTGTTTTGCGTCACTGGTACTAATAATTGATTTTGAATTCGTGTTATTTGTTTTTGGATTTAAGAGTGAAGTGAAAAAAATAAGTATTAAAAACCTTATATTATTTTTCATAAATTAAATTGAGAAAAAGTTGTTCGTTTCATTTTTCAATGATTAAATATAGTCAAAGATCTATTTTAGGAAACTCTTTCAGAATTATTTGTTACTAATCCAATGATGGTGGGTCACTTAGGTAGTGTTGAGTTTGTGGAGAAAGATCACTGCATAGAGTACACTCTTAGAGAGGGGTAATTAGCTTCAAGCTACAACCTAAGTACCCTTGAAAAATGCTTGAATTGTACTCTTCTCTACTCTAAGCTAAAATATATACTCCCCTCTTTAAGTATATAAATCTAAATAATATTTCAATGTATTTTTACGTAACATATTTTTAAATAATAGTTGTCATAGAATCTCTATCTCGTACTTATAATGGAAAATTAACAACAAAACATTGTAATGATCATTACTACTCAACTAGAGTCTCATCTTTAAAATGACATTCGTTTTTAAGATTCTACAACGATTAAGATTCTAGCGTCATCACTTTTTTTAACCAATTTTTCCTTATATTTAAGACCTAAGTATATAGTAAATTCTTATTCATTGGAAATTTCAATGTACTCATGGGAGCACATAAAATATTTGACTATCACTTATCTAACAAGTCTTCTTGTGATGAATTCAAATATTGGGTTGACGTGCATGGACTCACTCATTTGAATTCCATGGGAGCTCAATTCACTTGGTGACATAGTAGGTTGGGTGTTGCTCAAACTACTCTCAAATTGAACAAAAAAAAATTTGCATTGCTAGCTGGTTTTACATATGGATAACTTCTTCATGTTATACCCCATCAAGGTCTCATTCTGATCTATATCCTTTGTTTTTAAGTTCTTTTGTTAAGGTTGACCATTTTCCTTCTTCTTTCAAGTTTCATAAAATGTGGATTATTCCAATGATTGTAGAAGGCTGGTGGATGGGCATTAGGCTAGCCCTGTGTTTAGAGTCTTATGTTTATTATGGCCTCAAACTAAAATACCTAAAGGTAGTTCTTAAAAATTGGAACAAAAATGTATTGGATATGTTCAACAAAACTTAAATAAGGTTATGGCAACACTAGAATCTATCCATCATAGCATTAATCATGTAGGCTTCTCTAATGGTTTTCTTGCAATAGGAAGGGAGGCTCAAATTGTTCTTGATAAGGCCCTCACGTTTTAAGAGAATTTTTGGCTTGATAAATCAATAACCAAGTCATTTTTTGGAGGGAGATGCACAAACACAAATGATTTTAGCTAAAGTCCGTGTCTTTTTCTTGATGATAGTGGTTCATATTTTCCTTGAATGGTGTTCTAAGAAATTTGCTTCAAACCGTTTAGGGAATAAGAAATTGGTGGGCATGTGTTGTAACAATTGTCATCAAATCTTCTAAATATTCAATTGGATGTACTTTAGATGAGATGACAAAGTAAAGGAACTAGTATAAATATCAGTGTGTGCTTTTCTCTTAACCTTAACTTTTTAATTTTTTAGTATTTATGTTCATTATCATTTTCACATCTTGGTAATCGGATGTGAAAAAGCATTTTCATAATCTCTGACTGATAGAAGGATTAGTAACATTGAAAATTATGTTTAGAGCAAAACCATTTTGAACTCACCTCAATAAGTGTGAATTGTTTCCATTAATGAATATTTTTATACTTTAATTTTATATCATTGGTGAAATATTTAAGCGGTTCTAGGTTTTTTATATTTGATTGAATCATATCAATTATATTTGATTTAATCAAACTATTTGCTTGTGAAAAGTTATGTTTACTATTTGGAATAATTAGTTGCAATACCAAATATATTTTTAAAGGAGTTGCAATAGTTACCCAAGATGCCTTTCAAGAAAATTAAAGCAATGAAAAATTTTACTTAAGATCCCCTGTTTTATAGCCATTTGACCACATATCCTCATTTTGGACGACCAATAATTAATAAATTTAATGGTAAAAATTGAAATTGCATTTGCCCACAAAAGAAAACTAATTGGTTTCATTTGGGATACTGATTTCTTTGATTCAATAAGCATGCAATAGAGGTGCTTAAACATAGATTTCCAAGAAAGAGACTTTAGGACACAAATTTCTAACCCTATTCAAATATAATCTTTTAAATAAATCTCCTTTTTCTTTTCTCTATATTATTTTATATTCAACACTTTGCCTCACTCCTCAATTGGTCACAGGAAACTAGAAAACACAATAACATATACTAATATTTTTTATTTTATTAAAATAACGACATTCATTTATTTAAATTAGTATAAATTACATTGATAAGAAATAATATAATTTAAACTCACTAAAACTAACAAGAATTAATATGCAAACAAACTCATATCATTCGGGTCCATAGCATAAAATGACAAAATTTCTAAAATAGTGATAAAACCTACAAATATAGAAAAAAATTAAAATATTTAAAATACTATCTTGGGAGCTTTAACATTGACGACACAAATGTCATTGATTGAATTTAAATCTTCACTTGATCAAAATTAACATTCTTGATCAAAATTAACATATGAATGTAAACCAATCAAATACCATTTCAAACAAAAAAAAACTTAGATAAATGTGAAAACACTTATATTTACTTAAAAGAGAAGAAAATAAAATTCAACGAATGATTTCAACCTAAAATGATTTTAAACCACAAATCTTCAATGAATAGAGAAAGAAGAACTAAAAATAAGAAATCTTCAATGAATAGAGAAAGAAGAACTAAAAATAAGAAAAGAAAATTTTCTTCGGCGGCCAGTAACACATACTTATATTTTATATAGTCCATATTAGTATTATGTACATATTAAAGACTATATTCCAACTCTTCTTATTTTCTATATTATATAAGGCCCCTCTTTTTAAGATTGTCTTATGGTCCAAAAGACAGTATTTTTTGTTGTTAAATATTCGAGCTTAAGAGAGTGTCATTCACATTTGGCCCTTATTTATTTTTAGGAAAGTAATTCTTTTATATTAAAGTTTTGATATCAAATATAGGTACCTTAAATTTAATTTAGAGCATATCATGAGAGACTTTTAACTATAAAATCAATGAGGGGGCAAAGGCATCATTAGAGAAGAAGACTTCCCAACGAGATTGGCACCCCTACTTCTCACAATCATCTACAACTCAAAGCACTATATTATTAAAAATTAAGTAAATAAGGACAAACTTGGGGGAACTTGGTCAATACCCAAAGAGACAAAAAAATACAAGCAATGACATTAAAATACCACTTGTGTCTCCAAAAAGAAATATTAGTCCCATAGACAATATTCTAGTGACTACTATTATAAATCATATTAAAAAAATTCTTCAATCATGGCTAGATATATAGATGAAGAAAAGTAAATTGTCACTGGCTTGCTATATTTAAAAAACCTAGTTTTTATTATTGTAGTCAATTGCTTAAATGAGTGAAGTATATCTCAACAAAGTTTCAAACAGCCAGCTTCATTGATTTTGATAATTTTTTCAAGCCAATACCTTCTTCATGAAAAGATCAATATAACATTAGATATTTTTTAGCAACAAATTGTTACTTTTTATTTTCCAATGACTAAGTTCTTGTTTGGACGCACATTTGTATCACAACTCTTGTATTCCTATATATGTGTTCCCCCATAATTTTTAGAGTTTTCCAAACTCACGTCCAAATTGTGAAAAGGTAATTTTCCAAACACGTGTTAAATAGGTCTTTGTGTTATTCAATGAGAAGTGTTAGTAGTGAGAGTCTTCACTCTTATTATTTTTTTTTTCCGTGAATCCTCATATTTTTAGAAGAATGGAGTCCTAGTAACTCCAAATGTGGTTGAAATGTAAGGAAAAATGTGACCATAAATTGTTCTAACTAGTAATAAACCCTAAACTCTCCAAAACAATTTCTTAAGTAATTAGAATTAACAAAATGATGTGATATGGTTAGTACACATATAGATGAGTTTCTTAAACTTGTAATCAAAAGTTTAATAACATATCTGGAAAAGAGCAACCTCTTAATAGATTTGGATATATGAAATTGGTAGTATTTAAATATATAATTGTGGTCACAATAAAAAAAACTCCCTCCTACAATGTTGTTTGATCATTTTACGCATATTAAAAAAATATAAAAGAAAGAGATAGAATAAAACTTATACTAAATTTCCCTTATCAAGTATTGATGAATATTTTTTCAAAACACAAAATAGTGTTGATGTATTTTCTATCACCATAAATGTAAAGTAGAAATTAAATATTCAAATGAGAGATGTATCATTTAAGATATATGTTAAAGACAAAATATCAAATTAATATTTTAATGATAACTAAATAAAAGTTAATTAAGAATTATAATTATGATTCTAAGTGTTTTGGTATTTAATATATGTGTTTAAGTGTATTAATCAAAGATAGACAATCAACATAAAAAGAAAAATCTAAACACACAAGAACGGAGAACGTTCTTGACAAATTCTGAAAAAATGGACAATGTTCTCCAATTTCAAGAATGATCAAGTCAGCTTCAAGATCAATTAATTTCCACTAATGAAAAGAAGTTTTAGCCTATATATGGTTTTTACATATATATCATCAGCACTTGGCAAGAAACAAACTGAGATGATCAGATTCAAAAAAACTACTCGAATCCTAAAGAGAGAGGAGATCACAAATTAGTAAGACCAAACAAATATGAACAATCTTCAGCTTGACTGTCAAGAACGAAGAACATTTTTGACAGCATTCTGATAATTCTGAATAGCAGTCTGAAAAATGAAGAATGTTTTGGATATTAAAACTGAAGTCTGAAAAACGGAGAATGTTCTCCTTTTCACAGCTTTTAATCCAAGAATGTTCTGGTGTTGACAACACTTTATTTGGTTGATGGAGAAAAAATAAAGGAAAGGAAATAAAGTCAAAAGAAGAAAATAAAATAGAAAATATAAGATGACATCATTGAAAAAATTATAGATAGAAAAAATATTTGTATTTATAAAATGACATAAATGTCTTTAAGAAAAATATTAGATATGATAAAAAGAATAAAAATAAAAATTTTATTACAATCAATAATAAATTATAAAATATAAAAATAATAATTATATAAATAATGAAACAAGAAATTTCTTACCATATGAAAATATTGTTATTTTTTAAAACTACGTAATCGTTTTAACTTGCTAATTTGTATTGTTTTTTTTAGAAAAAAAAAACTTGTTAATAAAAAGATGTGAGACTCAAAGTGAATGATGACACGAAATGCTAGCCTATAATATAGCATTTATGTAAATAATTAAAACAATCCTTTCAATATTTTCATTGTTTATTAAAATACTTCACTTCAAAAATCTCTTATTTTCTTTTATTTTGATATTGACAAATAAAATTGATACAAATTTTAAAATAAAAAATATTTTAGAAAATAAACGGACTCTAAAATTCCATAAACTAAAATAGTTCACACAAAACTAATTTAAATAAAATTGCAAATCAAAATTAAAAAGATTTAATTCACGTATGCTCTGTCACGTCGCCTTAAAATTTTCTAGCTCTTTGTTTAACTCACACATCAATAAAAAAAATGTTCAACTTTTTTAAAATCAGTGACTATATTCTCAGATTTAAGAATTAGGGGATTGAATTTCTAAATAAGCAAAAATGGGCTTACCGGATTTTACATTAATTTATTATGTGTTATATAAAAAAAAATACTAATTTATTATTTGTTTGTATTTTTTTTATAATGTTAATATTTAGTATATTACATATTATATACGTTGATATTATTTTGTTTTTAATGTCATTTAGACAAAATTTGTATTATTATTTGATATTACATAATATGTAATTATGTGTGAATAAAAATTTAATA
>JBBPBT010000850.1:24403204-24413619 GCA_037974875.1 Cicer bijugum | reverse complement strand
TATTCTCTCTTGTAACATGATTAGATTCGAGTAAGGGTGAAGCTTCTAAAAGAAGGATTTTATGCCTCACTTTAATTTATTACAAAGCTTCATTTTTTTTTTTGCTGTAATTAGAGTAGTTTCGTATTAACTCTGGTGAGTGAGATGAGTGATAGGTTGTTTAAGCTTATTTTTAACTTGGGACACTCATCTCGGACTTATTATATGCTTTTTAGCAAAAAAGTTTAGAAAATTTATTTTCTCACTTTAAATTATTTTTCAAAGTCCTTAAATTTTATTCAAATTAATTAATTCAAACATATATTTTTGTGTAATTAAAAATATTGAGAAGTGAAAAAAGAAACACCAAAAAAAAATTTAAACAGATACAGACATGTGTTGTAACTAGTGTGATACCCGTGATGCACAGATAAATTGATCTAAGAATTGTTATACAATTATAACAAAATTGTTAATAAAATAAATATAGCAATCAATTTTCATACAGTCCAATTGTAAACACGCTCCTGACACAAATACCGAATATCATATATAAAAGTTATTAATAACGTCATTAAAATAGTATTTTACAGCATATTTTTTTAAGTTATTTACGGCGTTCTTTCAAAAAAAATTAAGCGTTGTAAGTATTTAGCGTTTTAAAAAGAAAAAACAACACTCTTTAAAATAAAAAAACTATGTAAATCCCTTCTAAAAACGTGTTGTTTGTTATACTAGTTTTACAGCGCTTTTTCAAAAAAAGACTGTAATAGGTGCATTCTTATGCACGTTTTACAACGCTGTAATGGGTGCATTTTTATTCTATTTTTATTAAAAAAATGTTGTAAACGAAATTTTTAAAATAACGGTGTAAATAAATTTTTTAAAATAACGCTTGTTTGTATAAATAGGATTTTAATGGCTTTTTTTTTTAAGAAAGTATTGTCTTTTAATTTTTTTTCCAAAATCATTTTCATCCAGCACATGATATTGACACAATTACTATATTTTTCATTTAACCAACAACAACAACAAACTTATAACTTTACATGTTGACACAATCGGTTCACAACAATAAAACTGCATAACTTTATAACTTTACATATTCACAACAGAACCATGCAACACAACACATATTTTTTACATTTACATATTCACAATCTTGCAGCATGCCAGTTTCCCAGCAAATTAAATAATTTTCATTTCGATCACATACTTACACTAGTCTTCCTTTATTTCAGTTAGATCTCTTTCATAGTATGTTGGACTGAAATTGTCAAAGTACTGTGCGATATAAAATTTGAACATAAGTAAGTTAAAATCAAATATATACACAGTTTATATATGAAAATCAAAATATAATAAAAATATCGTACCGTTTCTGGGATTATAGTTTGATTCATATCAACAATCTCATTCATGAATCGCAATATATAGTACCCACAGTCTATGTTGTTAGTTTGATGAGAGCACTATAAAATAAAACATATAAGTCAATAAATATTTGTGCATTGATTGTTAATGAAATTTTAAAGGCATATATTTCAAACCTTTATTGGAATCCATGTGATGTTATTTGACTTTTGCTTCGACATTGTAGCACCTCTTTGAGCTCAAAAAACTTGTAAAGCACTATCAAATAAATGTGATTATTATAGCATTAACAAACACATTATTTATATATATATATATATGTAAGAAATAAATGAATATTACTTACGTGTCGGATATAGTCTTTATATCCGAGTATTGTTGTAATGATCGTGCAAGGGATCTAAATTGTATATAACTTCAGAGGTCGCATTGATTGCAAACAGCACCCAATGTGCCCTACAACAACCAAAATTTGGTTGACAATTTTGTTTAAACAACTAATAAATTAAGATCTCATAAATTAAAAAAGATATAAATAAAGAATATATAATTATCCTGAATTATATGGCGCAAGGGACAACTTATCTTTCTCTTTATTTTCCAATAGGATATCTACAACATATATCTTTAAATTAACTAGATCGAGTTTAAACATTGAAAGCTTATGCGGAGACAAGAATGAAAATCTATCTGACAATTTACGCGTGCACACCAACTTCTCATACAAAAATCTTCAATGAAAATGTCAAATTAGATTAATTACCAATAAAATAAATTAATTACCCATAAATGCAATTAAAAGTAATTTTTATCTTTTACCTAATGTATAAGCTGATGACAGTAGCACTCAACTCTTTATGATTGAGAAGTTAGTATATGTGCTCTTTTTCAAGTAGTTCTTCATACTCATCTTCGAAAATAGCTTTCTCAATGCTTATGTTACGTGTATCATTGTTGTCCATATTCTTTTTTGCTTGTATGTCAAGACACGACCCAAATCGAGCAAGGCGTTGATGACTTATTTTAGGAGCAGCAATTGATTTACCCCAATCCAGTTTTTGAATTTTGGCAGTTTTGTTACCCTCCAAATTTTGAAGTTTTCCAGGTTTATTTTTACCACGAACATCCAGCTGTGGTGCGGCTTTATTCTGGCAGGTTTATTGTGTGGGTGATTTTGATTGAATCTGAAAAATTGAGGTTAACTAGTTTGTTAGTTAATTAAATCTGAAAAAAATGACAAACCTGTCTTAATAAATTTGACAAACCCTTTTCGGTGACGTGACTGAATCGTTGCGGGAATCTTCTTGTCATTTCCTTTAGACTTTGTATGAATCTAAATAAATGTGAAATTAAAGTTAACAAAGGAAAAAATCAGCAATTAAATATAATCAATCATAACCATATATCGTGCAATTAAATAACCTATCAATTAAACATACCTTATCAAGGGCAACAAGATTTTTGGGCCATGTCGCGTAACTACCTATTGCTTCTCCCAAATACTTCATATCTCCATCATTGTCCGATATAGGCAACGGTCCATTTGGTTCAAAAGCAATCGCGGGTGATACTTTGACCTGGTCGGTAGGGATTAGAGTGTTGTGCAATACTTCTCCCAAAGTATTGTACAATGTTCCTTTTCCAACCTTACGATAAGTAGGGGAGGATAACTACAACATGCAAGTAGAAACACCCTAAATCAATGGTTGATACATAAGTATGTGAAACAATTAGGTTGAATGAATTTCTTATTTTATTAAATAATTAATTATCTCGGGAAGACTTTTAAGACCAATGTTGCAACTAGCATTTTCACTCTCCATTTGTATTTCACGTTGGAGCTGATCTGGAAGTTGTTTTTCTTTATTCGTCTTCACCAAGAATGCCACTTGCTCTGTTAGGACTTTGAGCTTCTCTAATACTTCCCTGTGACTAACTTGTTTGTTGTCCTCTTGATTTTCAGAAATTTGTTCTGGATTCTCCTAAAATACACGTAAGGTTAAATAGATAAGTTCAATATCATTTTTAAAATACAATAATTAAAAAATATTAAAGTGATAATATACTTACACAAAGTTGTATCACTTTTTGAACATTTTCATTATCAACAACTCCATCTTTATTTACACGAGCCTCCTTCCACAAAATATGACGATCCAATGGTTGATCGGATTGGGTCTCTTTTAGCTATTCATTAAGACATAAATAAAAGTTATTTGTTAAGATCATAAACAAAATATTAGTTAAAAACTATAGTTTATAATTTACCACATTATATAAAAGTGATGTTTACTTACAATTTTTTGCTCTAAACGTGCATAACTCATACGAGATTTTTTGTATGAATGCGTTGGATTTTTGGCCCTCTCGCAATTTTCCATACTTATACTCTATATAAAAAAAATAATAATCGTTTAAAAATTTAAAATACACTATGAATATGAATAATATAACACAAATGCTAATAAATTAATCACTTACCACAAACGCGGGGTCTGTACGTTTAGCTACAAAAGCGCTCCATTCATCATTTCATATATAGTGTTTATATATTTTTGGAGCTTCAACATTCATATTTCCATTACAATCTCTTAGGTAATAGTTTGACAGATGAGATTTAAATCCCCGGTGTATTTTTCCGGCAACTCTAAGCACGTAAGTTTTTCTCACCTCATCAACATCAAAAGCAGAATGCAAACCAAATAAAGATATAGTTTGAGTAAAGTATTTCAATTGAAAAAATTATAAGTAACAAAAAAGTGGAATAAAAAAGTTAATTTTATATCATTCCACAATATATTTGTTGCATCCTTCAAAGCCTTATCTCTCCAATCGTCAATTGTAATTGGGATATTCTGACGAACAACAGCACCAATATAACTTACCAACATGGAACTGTTGGACTCAATTGGCTAGCCACTTTCATTCCATCCCACTTAACATACTCATATAGTAAGTACATTCTTTCAAAAAAGATAAAAAATAAACAGCAAATAAAGTATAGTATACCCCAAATTTTATGCCTTTACTTCTTGCTTTTATGACATTTTGTATAATGGTTGCACCATGTTTAACTTCATTTTCCTAAGTCTTAGTGTTGATAACTTCCTCATTTTGACGATCCAAAGCCTTGTTATAATCCATTTATCTACAACAAGTTCAACATGCAGTAGTCTAACTACGTAGAAATATAAGTTCAACATGCATTTTAGTGGCAACAAAAAATTAATAAATACAATACCTGAAGAGTGCGAAGAAATACGTAGGGTTCGTAGGGTTACGAATTCAGTTAAGAAAGAACCGCGAGCATGCACAGAAATATGAATGGTTTATAGGATAGAGTAGGGTTCGTAGAAATACGTAATGAGAGTTACGTATTTCAATGAGAAGAGTGCGTAATAATGTTCGTAGGGATAGTATTAAAGATATAGATGGTTCACAATGGAGATGGTTGACAATATGGTTCGTAGGGACAGTAGGGTTTGCAATGAGAATGACAATGAAGAGGAAGAGATTGCTGAAGCGCAGTGAAGTTTACGTAATGAAGAGGAAATTGAAGCGGTTTACTGTTATATATAAAATCCTGTTACAGCACTTTTTTGAAAGAGCGCTGTAAAAGACCTCTTTATTTTATTTTTTAAAAGCCTATTACAGCGCTTTTTTAGAAGTCTTTTAAAGCGTTTGTCCAAAAACGTTGTAAAAGACCCCCCTATTTTATTTTTTAAAAGCTTTTTACAGCGCTTTTCCCAAAGCGCTTTAAAGGACCTCTTATTTTTCTTATGTAACAGGCGTTGTATTTTTAAAAGCCTTTTACAGCGCTTTTGCAACAAGTATTATTATCATCACTTATTTTATTGGTCGATAGGACAACAGACCATTTATCATCAGCAGGATCAGTGACATAAAACACTTGTTGAGCTTGCGACGCCAAAATAAAAGGCTCATCTTTGTATCCCACCCTATTAAAATCGACAAACAAGAACCATGATTCATCAATCCGAACACCATTATTATTATCGACCCACTTGCAACCAAAATGGGAACATGAAATGTCTAGTCTAACTCCCATATGCGCTCGATAACCCCAAAATATGAAAGATTTGCATATATTGAGTTGTTTTTTTTTCTTTTGCACTTGAGATAAGCATCACTTCAACTACGAGAGTGACTCGACTATTTTGCATAGTGGTTTGATTGTCTTGTTCTTTGGTATAAAATGTGTAGCCGTTAATTACATAATCGGTGTAAGTAAAGACATGTAAACTCGAACCATTTGCTAGCCACCTCAATCTCTATGACATTTATCCGGGATCTATATCAAACTTTAACTTTATGTGATTATTTAACCATGGTATAAAACTTCGATTGTGCTCTCGAGTTATCAAATTTTGATTCCTATTCATGTTCAAACTAGATAATTAATCCATGTGTATTGTAACATACAGTTGAACCTCATCATCATTGTGCATAACATACAATTGTGGTTGCTCCCATCCCATTTTATCCTTGATATAGTCGTTAGTCTCTTTCCAATTATCCCTTCTCCTGATATTCTTCCCGAATAACGAGACATGGGAAGTCCTATGGATTCAATATTTGACAGATATTCAGTACAAAATTCAGCAACTTCTTCGTTAATGTACTGTTCACCACTACAACCTTCTGGTAGACTTATATTTTTTATGTACCCTTTTAATATTTTCATATATCGTTCTATCGGATACATCCATTTCATATAAGTTGGCCCATAAAGTTGTGTCTCCTTAACAAGATGACCAGTAAGGTGAACCTTTATATGAAAAAACGAGGGTGGGAAATACATTTCAAGCTCATACAAAGTAACAATAATTTCCCTCTGCAATGTCGGTAATTTTTGAGGATCAATCACTTTACTACCAATTTCCCTGAAGAAGAAACATAATCTAGTTATAGCTCGTCGAACTTTTTCAAGTAAAATGGAACGTATACCTATTGGTAGCAAATGCTCCATTAAAATATGACAATCATGGGTCTTCAAACCTTTTAACTTGAGGTCTTTCATATAAACTAAATTTTTAATGTTTGAAGAGTAATCTTTTGGAACTTTAACTTTGTGTAGATATTTACATAAAATAATTTTTTCCTTTCTTTATGGGACCCAATTCATTTCTTATTCCCATATCGACCAAGTCCAATCTAGCGTTGATGCCATCTTTATACTTTCCTGGAACATTGAGTAACGTACCAATCTAACATTGATGCCACCCAGTTTGACCAGCTCTCCCGCAAAAGGTTTACCAAATTTATTGGTCAAACCTTGTACTTTTTCAAGTATTTGAAATCCAGTCAGTGGTAAAAGAGCTTTATCTTCCTCTGATTTTCCATTGAATGCATTTCTCCATCCACGATACTGATGACTATAAGGTAAAAATCTACGATGTCCAAGAAATACATTCTTCTTACAATGTTTCAACCACATCCAATTAGTAATCACTTCACATATAGGACATGTACACCGACGTTTAATGTTATATCATGATAAATTACCATATGCTGGAAAATCATTAGTTGTGCCGAATAACATAGCCCTCAAATTGAAACATTCTTTCTTATACCCATCATAAACTTCCACACTTGTCTCCCACATATTTTTTAAATCTTCAATTAAAGGAGTGAAGTATACGTCGATATCATTCCCCGGTTGTTTGGGTCTAGAAAATAATTGAGATAACATCATAAACTTACGCTTCACACATAACCAAGGAGGTAGGTTATAAATCAACAAAATCACAAGCCATGTGTTGTGTGAGATGCTTTGAAGACCATGTGGATTCATTCCATCAGTAGAAAGTGAAAGTCGTAGAATTCTTGACTCTATCCCGAATGCAGGATACTCGTGATCAATTTTTTCCCACTGTGGAGAATCTACAGGATGTCGAAACTTTTCATCTCTAATTCTTTCATCTGCATGTCATGTCAAGTGTTTTGAATCTTCTTCAATGCAATACATGCGCCTAAATCTTGGTATTATAAGAAAATACCACATGACTTTTGCTGGAGTAGATTATTTCTTCTTATATTGAGAGACATTGCATTTCGGACACGCCTTTAGTAATTCATATTCGTTTTGAAATAAAATGCAATCGTTAGGACACACATGAATCCTTTTGTAACTCATGCCAATATAGCACAAAATTTGTATAGCCTCGTAGGTTCAACTAGGAAGTTCATTATCATCTGGCAACATATCTTTTAAGAGTGTTAATAATTATGTGAAGCTTTTATCTGACCATCCATTACTCGCTTTTAAGTTGTACAACTTTAATATCACCGACAATCTTGTGAATTTAGAACAACCATTATATAATGGTTTCTCTACATCACTCAACAAACTCTCAAACATTTTAGGACAATCTCGAAGATCTTCTTTAACTGCTTTTGCAATCTCCTCAACCCGGTCTGACTCATATTTATCTGTGTCGAAATCAGTTGAAGCATATGTCAAACCATTTTCAAAATTAATGTTTCCTTTTTTTTTCTCACCATGTCTTATCCAACATGTATAGCTTTGATCAATTCCATTCCATACTAAATGTCCTTCCAATTCATCTTCTCTGACGCGTTTTTCAAAACAACATTTTAAACAAGGACAAACGACTCTATTTGGATCTTTTGCATTCTTCACTGCAAACTCAACAAACTCCTTCACTCCATTTTCATACTCTTTTGGCAATCGATTGGCAGACATCCATTTTTGGTCCATCTTATATGATCTATATAAATGCAGTTACACAAATAATAAGCTAATGATAACATTATACCAATATATAATACACATATCTAATATTGGAAAATGGAAACCAAGGTCCCAGTTTGATTTCAAAACAGAACAGATCAACAAATTTCAAAAAAGAATAGATTTTATATGATTTATTATGTAACTTATTTGATTTAATAAGTTTTAGTGACAACAAAAAAATAATAAATACAGTACCTGAGACAATGTATCCAATTTTTTTAAAGAAGGAGCAGTAGATGGGCGCACTGTAAAGGAGATGAGGGTTCGCAGAGTAGAGGAGATGATGGTTCGTAGGGTTAGGACAATGTATTAAATTTATTTTTATTTATTTAAAGTAAATGATTTTTATTTAAAGTGAATGATTTTACAAAGCTTGTATAATAAGCACTCTAATAGGTCCTTTAATTATGTGAAAGCGCAAGTCTTTTACAAGGCTTGTATAAAAAACACTCTAATAAGTCATTTAATTGTGTGAAAGCGCAAGTCTTTTACAGCGCTTGTCAAAAAAGCGCTTTAAAAGCTATTTAACATAAGGTGAGAGCACTATATTTTACAGCGCTTGTGTTTAAAGCGCTCCAAAAGTGTTGTAAATCATTATGTGAGGGCACTTCAGTTTACAGCGCTTTTGAAAAAACGCTGTAAAAGCCTTGTAAACATTATATGCAAGCGCTATGTGACCCTATATGACCCTACAACAGCGCTTTTTCCACAACGCTTGTCAAAAAAGTGTTGTTGTATCCTTCGTTATTTTTAAAATGTTATACAACAACGCTTGTATTTAATAAGCACTATAAAAGGTGTGCTATAAAATGTCATTTTTGGCGTAGTGAAAGTGGAAAGTCGTGTTGTTCCGGTCAAATTTTCAAAAGAAGAAATCAACCACCAAATGGGTCCAAACTTACACAAGTGGGTAGACAATTCAATTACTAACTAAAAGAATTTATGGTTGTGATCTCTATAAAGAGTAAATTAAAAAATAGTGTATAAAGCATCTGATTAAAAAAATTAAATTAAAATCATGAATTTGAATCTTTTAATATCTATAGTCGGATTTAGGGTTCCGCCAATTGAAGATAATAAGATAAAGAGATAGAAAATTTATATCTCTTAATATGATGGCCTAGAGGATCTATCACTTTAACTGTAACTCTCTTAAAGGTCACAATAAAATAGTTTGTAATTTATCGACAATATAAAAATTTATGAATTTGGACTCACTGTTTTGCAGTGGACTGTAGAGTCGTTTGAATAAGATCAAAAGACTCTTGCACTGTGCAACGACTATAAATGATCTATATACAAATTTTATGTATTTAGGTTCTTCTCATTGCATCAAATTATAGAGTCGTTTGATTAAGAGAAATAACTTTCCTCTCTCATAATCAAACAACTCTAAAAGATAGGAGTGGGAGAATTAAAGAGTTGAGTGATAAGGAGGTTGTGAGTTCGATCTCAACCCATAACACATTATTAAAAATATTAGAATTTGAAAGAAAAAAAATAATTAAATGACTCTAAGTATTTTGTACCGTTAATTGGTTATAGCACAAATTTTACACCAAGAGTGGATCAAAGTAATACTTTTCAAATATATTCATGCAAATTTTAAACAAATTTTTTATTCTGTCTATTTTTAGTGTTTGGTCCTCATGTCTTGGTCTATAAATACCACACTACCAAACTCAAACATGCACAAAGCAAAAGAGCACGATAGAAAGAGAGCTGGTTACTTTTAAGTTTAAGAGATGAAGAACTTCCTAGTTATCAACTTAGAGGGACTTAATGGTGAGGAGAGAAAAGATACCATGGAGAAAGTAAAAGATGCTTGTGAGAATTGGGGATTCTTTGAGGTAATTTCAAGAACACAAGAAAAAACCTTTTACTACAACTTTAATTTATACAATACATTCCAAATATGTGTTTGTGTTATTCATCTTATATAACTCAAATATTTAAATAAATTCATATTTTCATCTCCAACAACATCAAATTCATAAAATAAAGAACGAAAATATGAGTTTATTTAAATATTTAAGTTATAAATTTGATAAAATTTGCATTATATTGAAGATGATAATTAATTTTATGGATTTTGTTTATAAATTTTGTTGAATCTTTTTAATTTTTGTAAAAAAAAAGATAATATTGTTGATATTTTAAAATATAAAAGATCATATTGTCACTTAAAATTAAAATAAAAGACCAAATTGGGAAGAAAGAAAAAGAAAAAAAACTAAAATTTTAACTGAAATTAAGTTAGGGAATGTGGGGTGCAATTAGTAAT
>JBBPBT010000850.1:24384472-24402823 GCA_037974875.1 Cicer bijugum | reverse complement strand
AATTGACTTTTTGCGTTACTTTTTCTTTTATAAATTTATTTGCATTTCAGTTTTATTATTACGTGATACTTTATCTGCTTGTAACTTTTGTGATACTTTATTTGTTTGGTCTATTTACTCCAATAGATTAAGAATATGTGAGATTGTCTTTCCTTAAACACAAATTTAGCAACAAAGCTATAATTAAAACTAGAAACAACAAAAACCAAATAGATTTTTTTTCCAATATATAATGTGTTTACCATTAAAAAAACCAAAATCTATTACATTCTCTCGTTAAACAAACCAATTATATCCTCGTACATCATATTTAAATAAAAATAATAATATCCCAAAAACATGAGAAAATCTCTCAACTTCAATACAAACATAATCATCACTAAAAAAAAAATAAAAGTAAAAACTTTAAGTATTATATATCAGTATATTCAACTCTATACTTGATCGAAACAATTTTAATTAAAATTTACTTATTTATTAGACTAAAACCAAAATATGAAATCCAACTACACAGTGGTTTATTTATTGTTTCAAAATTGATACAAAAACATTTATAATTTGTCACCTTTATCAGTTGACATTGGAACCTCAGTTTAAATAGCTGTAAGAAGATCAAAGCACAAAGAAAATTGTGCAACAGCATATAAAGTCACAGGTAAACAAGTAACTCCATAAATTAGAAATATCACCGATTTATATTTATGCTTAACCAGAAAAAACTGTCTAGTGTGAAGAAGGAAACACCAACAATGAGTACCGCCATGATTACATTAATGCTTTCAATAATATTTTACTACTCCATTCATGTTTCTTCTTTGCAATCTTCACATCCTTTAAACTCTTAAAAAAGAAAATTTAATTGAGTCAGGACCAATTAATAATTATTTAATAATCTTGTTAAATTATCATTCAATTAATAAATTTTTAATGACTCACTATCACAAGTAGTGTGTTTTTAACTCATTAAATTAAACCCTTGTAGATATTTATATAAATTAATTTCTCAAAAGTCACATCATAATATGATTTGACTTGATGTATGTGATAAAAAAATTTACAATGTGAATACAAAATAATGTGATAGAAATAACAATTATAGAGAAGCAGCCTCCATAAAGAAAATATATATGTACATACCTACTCCTAAAAGGCCAAGAGTAAATCTAACTTGATATTTCTTTTATTTAAATGGTCGACGATTGTCATTTGATGGATTTTCAACGTCAAATTGTTTCTTCTTTTTTTAAAAAGCCAAGAATATGAACAACTAATTGTTCAAAAGTTTCAAAATTTGGTGGCAAAAATCTAACTTGATGATTCACAAATTTAAAGGGTTGACGATTGTCATTTGATGGATTTTCTACGTTAAATTGTCCCATCTGCAGATTTTCTACGTGGAATTGTTCCATCTGTATTGCAATCTTTTCTCCTGACAAAAGATTTAATAAATATGTTTTTGAAATTGTCATTCTAAAAATATTTTATCCATTAATTAGTAAGGAAATTCTATATTTATTGAAAAATTAAGTTAGTAAATTACAACTATAATACATACATATTAACTTATTTGAATCCTCAATTACAATTGAAGTTTACTAATGCAGACTCATTGGATTTAAAGATAAAAAAATTTAATTAAATCTAATACTATGTAACATGGCTAATTGTATAGAGGATCACATCTCAAACACCTAATAAAGATTACAAATAGGCCATAAAAGCTTATGTAATAAGCTAATTCCTTCTTTTGACATGCGTAAGTTATAGTATTTTTTTTGGGGAGTTAATAATAAGATATATAATGTTGTATCCGTGAAGACACATTAAAGCATATATGTTAATAAATGTTAAGTATCAAAGTAAACAAAAAAATTATAAAGAAAAAAAACAAGAAAGACTAATGGCATGAGATTCCATATGACATACCGAAATCACACAAAGCAGTAATTTGATTAGCCTCCATCTCTCTCAAATAAGACTTCATTGTTCTTTAAGCATTCAGTTGTTCCACATAAATGCCTTAATTAACAACAAACACAAAGACTCAAAACATATATATAGTTATTTTAATTTTATTTATAAAATTAAATATATTTTTTGTGTCTATAAAACACATGCATTTTAAGTTTATTCCATACATACATTTTAATCAATTTTAGTTTTTATTTTAATTTTTATAAAATTTGAGTGCTTTTAGTCCCTATAAAAATAAAATATGGATTAAAAATAGATAAAATAAAGATCATTGGCAAGCAGTGAAATGGATTCTCATATACCTCAAAGGCACTTCCAAAGTATGTTTATGCTATGGAGGTGGTGAACCTGTGTTGGATGGCTACACAGATGCAGATATGACAGGAGATCTTGATTCTAGAAAATCTACTTTTGGTTATATGATGACATTTGCAAGGGGAGTTGTGTCTTGACAATCAAGACTACAAAACTGTGTTGCTTTATCTACTTCTAAAGCTGAGTATATTATAGCAACTGAAGCTTCTAATAAACTCTTGTGGATGAAGAAATTCCTACATGAATTAGGTCTCAAACAAGACAAGTTCGTGTTATTCTATGACAGTCAGAGTGCAATTCATCTTAGCAAGAATCCGATTTTTCATGCAAAGTCGAAGCATATTGAAGTGCAGTATGATTGGATACGAGATGCACTGAAAATTAAGTCATTTTTAATTGAGAAGATTTATACTGATGAGAATGGTTCAGATGATGACAAAGACCTTGTCTGTGTCGAAGATGATATATTGTAGAAAGAAGGCCGACATGGTTAGCAATACCTTCTCACTTGAGTCGTGAAGGAAAGATTTGTTGGGCGGGCTCACTCCCCAAGTGGAACCCACCAATTTTATTATTATTATTATTATTATTATTATTATCATTATTATTATTATTGTTATTATTTAAATAAAAAGAAAAAAAAAGTTTTAATGGGCTTGCCCATGTGAGAAAGAAAATGACTTAAATCCTAATTATAATAATAAAAAGGAATAGTGCCAAGGAAGAAGAGGAAAGCAACCGTAACCCAATAAAAGGAGAAGAGAAAGAAAAGTTTGGTTTCGGTGGTGGTAACAGATGTGTAGCAAAATTGCTTCGTTTGATCTAGAATTTTGATAAGTTATTTCTACCATTGACTTTGTTATTTTAATATACTGTCTAAGTACTTTGACCTTTTCTAAGAGTTTCTTTGTCATACTCACTTTAGTGGAAGGTTGTTATAAGGGTGTTATTATTGATTGATGTTTCCTATTAAGAAGGCTCTGGTGTACCATTAATTATTGTAGTGAAAGTTTTTACTGGACTAGGTTTCGTGATTTTTATTCTCTCAATTTGACACTACGCCAAAAATAGCCTTTTACAGCAGTTTTTTTAAGCCTTTTACAGCGCTTTTTCAAAAAAAAAAAAACGCTGTGGAATCGAGCGCTGTAAAAGATACAACAGCACTTTTAAAAAAGCGCTATAAATCATTTAAATATAACATGCACTTGTTATACACATTTTACAGCGCTTTTTAAAAAAAGCGCTGTAAAATGCGCACATAATATGCATTATTATGCACATTTTATATCGCTTATTTCAACAATCGCTGTAAAATGTGCATATAAAATTCGTATACTAGGTGTGCCTTTTAGAGCGCTTTTTTCAAAAAGCGCTGTAAAATGCAGACCCATAATTCATATATTTGGTGTGCCTTTTACAGCGCTTTTTTTAAAAAGCGATGTAAAATGTCCACCCAATGCATATTTTACAGCGCTTTTTCAAAAAAGCGCTGTAAAATGTGTATTTTTTTTAAAACGTTGTAAATTAAATTTTTGAAAAGCGCTTTGTAGCTTTTTATGGCATTTTTTTATAAAGCGTTGTCTTTTATCTTTTTATCCAAAATTATTTTGATCCTGTTCACACAACACAACGAGAATCAGTTCACACAAAACAACCAGTTCACACAACACAACACAACCAGATACATATATATAACTCTGTAACACTGTAATTTACAATAAGCAGTTCACACAATCAGATACATATATATAACTCTGTAACACTGTAATTTACAATAAGCAGTTCACACAATCAGATACATATATATAACCCTGTAACACTGTAATTTACAACCTAATTAACTACATATTCATATGCAAGTTTATATATTGTCCTATGATCATATACATATAATAGCTAAAAAAATATACAGAATATGCACTAGCTACCATATAATATTCAGATCCCTTGTCTAGCAACATGCTATTTCCCAGAAAATCAAATAATTTTCATTTCAAGCACATACTCACACCATTCTTCCTTTAATTCCATTAGATCTTCCTCAGAATATGATGGACTGGAATTGTCAAAGTACTGCAATATAAAAATTGAACATATTATATTAAGTTAGTATCAAATATATAGATAATTTATATATGAAAATCATATAATCAAAATACCGTACTGTTTCTAGGATAATAGTTTTATTCTTGTCAACAATCTCCTTCATGAATCTCAATATGTAGTACCCATTGATTGCAAATAGCACCCAATGTGCCCTACAACAACAAAAAATTGGTTAAGCAATTTTGTTTATACACAACTAATAAATTAAATTCTCCTCAATTAAAAAAGATATAATTACGTACCCTGAATTATATGGTGCGAAGAACAATTTATCCTTTTCTATATTTCCTAATAACATATCTACAATGTATTTCTTTACATTGTCTGGATCGAATTTTCACATCGACATCTTATGTGGAGACAAGAATGAGTATTTATTTGACAATTTCCTCGTGCACACGACCTTCTCATACAAAAACCTTCAATGAAAATTTTAAACTAGATTAATTACCAATATATTTAATTAATTACCAATAAATGCAATTGAAAGTATTTTTTACCTTATGTACAAGCTCATTACAGTAGCACTGAGCTCCTTATGTTCGAGAAGTTCGTATATGTGCTCCTTTTCGAGAAATTCATCATACTCCTCTTCGATTATATCTTTAGTCATGGGTACGATGCGCGAATCGTCGCTGCTGCCCTTGTTCCTTTTTACTTGGATGTCAAGACACGCCCCGTATTTTACCAAGGCATGGCTGACTTATTTTAGGAGCAGCAACAACAGCGACCGATTTTCCCCGATCCAGTTTTTTTCTTGCTGCAAGTTTGGCAGCTTTATTACCCTCCAGCCTTTGTGATTTGGCAGCTTTATTAACCTCCAATTTTTGAGGTTTGCTGCATTTTTTTGGCTGTACGGGTGGTTTATTTATTTGGACCTACAAAAATGAGGTAAAATGTTAGTTTATTAAATCTGAAAAAATGACAAACCTTAGGCAATAAATGTGACAAACCATTTCGGGAGATGTAACTGATTCGTTTCTGGGAATCTTTTTATCATTCCCTTTAGGCTTAATTTTCAGCATCTAAATATAAATATCAATTAAACATACATTTCAATTAATTAAATATACCTTATCGAGGGCAACAAGGTTTGTGGGCCAAGCCACGTAACTACCAATAGCGTCGCCCAATAACTGCATATCTCCATCGTTGTCCGGTATGGGCAACGGTGCAGTTGGTTCGAAAGCAACAATAGGCGATACTTTACATGGCCCGCAGGGATCAGAGTATTGTGCAATACTTCTCCTGAAGTATTGTACAATTTTCCTTTTCCCACCTTCCGATGAGTAGGCGAGGACAAGTATAGGACACATGAAGTGACACCCTAAATCAATAGTTAAAACATAAGTACGGTTAATATATAAGTTTGTTTAATACATAAGTAATTACATAAGCAAGTAAGTAATTAATTACCTCGGGAATACTTTTCAAACCCACGTTGCAACTCGCGGTTTCACTCTCCATTTGTATTTCACGTTGGAGCTGATCTGGGAGTTGCTTGTCTTTTTTCGTATTCACCAAGAGTGTCACTTGCTCTGAGAGGATTCTGAGCTTCTCTAATATTTCCTCGTTGGAAGGTTTTAGGCGCTTCTCTTGAGGAAAAAAGCTTTTGGGAGTTACGCCCTCCTAATTTTCAGAACTTTGTTCAATAATCTCCTAAAATACATGTAACATTAAAAAGATAAGTTCAATAGCATTTTTAAAATACAATATTAAAAAGTATTCAAGTGATAAATACAATATTAAAAAATATTAAAGTGATAATATACTTACACAAAGTTCTACTACTTTTTTGACATTTTCATTATCAACCACTCTGTCTTTATTACCATGTGTTTCCTTCCATAATATATGACGACCCAAGGGTTGATCGGCTTGGGTGTCTTTTCGCTATTCGTTAAGATCATAAACAAAATAATACAAATTAGTTACACACTATAGTTTATAATACAAATTACTTCATTATATAAAAGTGATATTTAATTACTTACAAGTTTTTGATCAAGGTGCGCATATCCCATACGTGATTTTTTGTATGGGTGTGTTGGATTGCTTGCCCGTTCGCAATTTGCCTTACTAATATTCTATATAAAAAAAATTGCAATTGTGTAAAAATTTAAAATATGCTACGAATATGAATAATAAAACACAAATGCTAATAAATTAATCACTTACGACAAACGCGGAGTCAGAACGTTTGGAAACAAATGCACTCCATTCATCGTATGATATATAATGTTTATATATTTTTGGAGGTTCAACATTTGTGTTTCCTTCTCTATCTTTCAGATAAAAATTTGAGAGATGAGATCTAAATCCACGATGGATCTTCCCAACAACTCTCAAAACATAACTCTTTCATCCCTCATCAAGAACAAAAGTCGTCTGCATTAATGAAAAAAGTTATAAGCAAAGTATTTCCATGAAAAAAATTATAAATGACAAAAGAGTGGATCAAAAAATTTACTTGAACGTCATTCCATATTATATATTTGGCATCCTTCAACGCCTTATCTCTCCAGTCGTCAATTGTAATTGGGATATTTTGACGAACAACAGCCTCAATATAGCTTACAAACATAGAGTTGTTGGGGTCAATTGGCTGACCACTCTCATTCCAGCCAACCTAATAAACTCGTATAGTAAGTACATGCTATTAAAAAAAGATAAAAAAATACATAGCAAACAGAGTATAATATAGTATAACCTCAAACTTGGTGCCATTGCTCCTTGCTTTAATCACGTTTTGCATTATAGTTGCACCACGTTTGACTTCATTTTCATATGTCTTAGTGGTGCCAACTTCTTCATTTTGACACTCTAAATCTTTGTTTGTATCCATTTAACTACAACAAGTTCAACATGCAGTTTAGTATAACATCAACAAGCTCAACATGCATCATGCATTATTCTAAACAAGCTCTCAACATGTATCAGTATATCTTAAACAAGCTCAACATGCATTTTAATGATTATAAAAAATTAATAACATCAATACCTGAATAATGGTTCGAAGAAAGATGAAATGCGAAGAAAAGAGGGTTCGCAGAAAGTTCACAGAAATATGATTCACAGAAAAACGGTTTGAAGAAATACGTAATGAGGGTTACGTATTTCAATGAAAATATATTGTGTGCAATGGGAGAGATGATCTTGGATGGAAATAAGGTTCGAAATGAAGGAGATGATCGTGGAAATACGGTTCGTAATGGACGGGATTATAGGGTTTAAAAAAGAAGAGAAGAATAACGAAAGTTGAGATGATAGTGAAGTTTACGTAATGAAGAGGAAACTGAAGCGGTTACTGTTATATATAAAACCCTTTTACAGCGCTTTTTCCAAAAGCGCTCTAAAAGGCCTAAGCCCTTTACAGCGCTTGTTTGAAAAGCTCTATAAAAGGCGTCCTTATTTAATTTTTTTAAAAGGCTGTTTTACAGCACTTTTCCAAATAAGCGTTGTAAAAGACCTCATTGTTTTATTATGTTATATAATGTTTTTTTAAAGCCTTTTACAACGCTTGTTCAACTAAACGCTTTAAAAGGTCTCTTTATTTTATTTTTAAAATAGTCTTTTACAGCGCTTATTTGAACAAGCGCTGTAATAGACCTCCTTGTTTTATTATGTTATATGAATATTTTTTTAAAGCCTTTTACAACGCTTTTTTAAATGAGCTCTGTAAAAGGCCTTATTGTTTTGTTATGTTATTTTTTAAACAAGCTGAACATGCAAAACCCACATAGTAGTAACTGGTCACCACGAAAATCTCTTCCTCTTCACCAAACTCTTCTCCTTTTATGCATCTTCTTCACAAACATCAAAGCTTACTCTTTCACATTTCAATCTCCACCTCAACACCGTTTTTATCTCTTTACATTCCCTTTCCTTCTTAAATCGAAACTTGGTCTTCAGGTTCATTGCCATGTTGCGAAAAATGGGTTTGACTTTGATGTTTTTGTTAACAATGTGTTTTTGGGGATTTCCACGATGTGTACAAGGTGTTTGAAGAAAATCTTGTTAGAGAAAGTCATGTTAGGTGTTTGATGAATATTATTTTTAAAGCCTTTTACAATGCTTTTCCAAATAAGCACTGTAAAATGTCTCATTGTTTTGTAAATTTATATGAATGTTATGTTTACAGCGCTTTTTCAGATAACCGTTGTAAAATGTCTCTTTATTTTATTTTTAAAAGTGTCTTTTACAGCGCTTTTTAATGTAAGCACTGTAAAATGTCTCTTTATTTTATTTTTAAACGGGTCTTTTACAGCGCTTTTTAAAAAAAGCGTTGTAAAAGGCCTCAGTATGTTATTTTTGTGTTTGTTTTATTTGGGTTCAATATTGGATGACTGTAACTCAAATAATTATTCCAATCGATTTGCCAATCGACTTGACTTGTCCCAGTAACTCAGATATTCAGTTAAAGTCGATGTGTCAATCGATTATGCAATATGTTCCTTTTGATGGCACTTAATTTACATTATATAAGTGACATTATCATAACCAGTAGCAGCAGAAGCAAAAGAGACACCAGTAGCAAACTGTGAGATGTTATATCTAGGATCCAAATAAGCTGGTATGTATGGTTTGATTCCAAAAGCTTCTGATATGAAATCTGTTGTTATTCTGCCATATTAGTATAAAACACTCAATTCAAATTACAAGCATATTTATCACAATAATTCAGATTACAAGCATATTTATCACAATAATTCAGATTACATGCATGGCTTATATAAAACAATTAAACATGTAAATTAAGATGCTCTTCTTCTTTTCCTGGTGGGATTCACATTTGTTTGTCCATGTACAATACGAAACGATGGATTAATCCAAATTTCCTCATCATGATCATCTCTAAGATATAAACTATCATCAGTTGAATCAATTTCATGTGGTTGTTGTGATGTTGCAAATAAGAGATCATTACCAACATCTTCATCATTATTGTTATCATCACTTATTTTATTGGTCGATAGGACAACAGACCATTTATCATCAGAAGGATCAGTGACATAAAACACTTGTTGAGCTTGCGACGCTAAAATAAAAGGCTCGTCTTTGTATCCCACCCTATTAAAATCGACAAGCAAGAATCCTGACTCATCAATCCGAAAGCCATTATTATTATCGACCCACTTGCAACCAAATATAGGAACACAAAACATTGTGTAGTCTAACTCCCATATGCGCTCCATAACCCCAAAATATGATAGATTTGCATATATTGGGTTTTTGTCTTTTGCACTTGAGACATACATCGCTTCAGCTACGAGAGTGACTCCACTATTTTGCATAGTGGTCTGATCATCTTGTTCTTTGGTATAAAATATGTAGTCGTTAATAACATAACTAGTGTAATAAAGACATGTAAGCTCGGACCATTTGCTAGCCACCTCAATCTCTTTGAAATTGATCCGGGGTCTATATCAAATTTTAACTTTATGTGTTTTTTTAACCATGTTATAAAACTTCGATTGTGCTCTCGAGTTATCCAATTTTGATTCCTATTCATGTTCAAACGAGATAACTCACTACAAAAAATGATTGATTTTGTGAGGGCCAAAAGCCCTCACAAAGGGCAAATATCAGCCACAAAGGTGGATTTTGTGAGGGCTTTTGGCAGCCACAAAGAAGTTGGTCACAAAATTTTGTGAGGGCTTTTGCAGCCACAAAGTGCCTGAAGCAGGTTGGCATTTGTGAGGGCTTTTGCAGCCACAAAAGACAGGTATTTGTGAGGGCTTTTCAGCCACCAAAGTCTGCCTTTGTGAGGGCATAGGCCGCCACAAAGGACATACTGAATTTTTATGATTGGACCTTTGTGAGGGCCCAGGCCGCCACAAATTCCCTCCATCCTTTGTGAGGGCTTTTGGCCGCCACAAATGCCATCCTGATTAAAAAATAATATATTTTGTGAGGGCTTAGGCCGCCACAAAATAATACATATTTAATAAATTAATTTTTAAATTCAAAATTAATAGTTTATTATAATATTATATATAATAAATTAATATAAATATAATATTATAATTATAATTAAATTAAAATTATATTATTATTAAATTAAAATTTAAATTAAATTTAAAATATAATGTAATTATAAATTAAATTTTATTTATAATAAACTAATCTTAATTTAATTAAAAACTTAAAATAAAATATTTAAATTAAAATTAAAGATTAATAATTAAATTAAAGATTAATTTAAATAATAAAATATTAATAATAAAATATTTAAATTAATAACAAAATATTTTGTGTAGAGAGAAGGAGGAGAGAATAGTTAGAATAAAATTTTAGAGAGAAGTTGGATGTGAAAAAATGAAGGAGGAGGGGAGAAAACTATATATAGTGTTACCTTGAGCATTTGTGGCGGCCAAAGCAGCCACAAAGTCCACGTAGGTTTAAAATTTTGTGGCGGCCTTTGCAGCCACAAAGTCCACGTGCACATTCCTTTGTGGCGGCCTTTGCAGCCACAAATGCCACTGGTCACGTCAGTCCTTTGTGACGGATTTGGCCCTCACAAATTGATTTTTTGTGGCTGTAAAAGCCCTCACAGAATCCTTAAATATTTAACTGGATTTTGTGGCTGCCTAAGCCCTCACAAAATCACAATGTTGTGATTTTGTGAGGGCTTAGGCAGCCACAAAATCCAGTTAAATGTTTAAAAATTTGTGAGGGCTTTTTCAGCCACAAATAAAGACCAATTTCAATTTTGGCATTAGTGAGGGCTTTTTGGGTCACTAATTTGTGAGGGTTTTATTCGGCCACAAAATATTTATAAAGTTGGCCACAAAATGGTGTTTTTCTTGTAGTGACTGATCCATGTGTATTGTAACATACGGTTGAACCTCATCATCATTGTGCAGAACATACAATTGTGCCTGCTCCCATTCTGTCCTTGATATATAATGTTGATATATTTTTGGAGGTTCAGCAGTTGTGTTTCCTTCTCTATCTTTTAGATAGAAATTTGAGAGATGCAATCTAAATCCCCGATGGATTTTCCCAGCAACACTCAAAACGTAAGTCTTTCGTCCCTCACCAAGGACAAAAGTTGTCTGCAATGAAAAAAGTTATAAGTAAAGTATTTCAATGAAAATATTTATAAATGACAAAAGATTGGATCAAAAAATTTACTTGAATGTCATTCCATATTATATCTTTGGCATCCTTCAACGCCTTATCTCTCCAGTCGTCAATTGTAATTGGAATACTTTGTCGAACAGCAGCCCCAATGTAACTTACAAACATTGAGCTGTTGGGGTCAATTGGCTGACCACTCTCATTCCAGCCAACCTAATAAACTCATATAGTAAGTACATGCTATTAAAAAAAGCTAAAAAAAAATACACAGCAAACAACACAGCAAACAGAGTATAGTATAGTATAGTATAACCTCAAACTTGATGCCATTGCTCCTTGCTTTAATCACATTTTGCATTATAGTTGCGCCACGTTTGACTTCATTTTCATAAGCCTTAGAGGTGCGAGCTTCTTCATTTTGACATTCTATTTCTTTGTTTGTATTCATTTAACTACAACAAGTTCAACATGCAGTTTAGTATAACATCAACAAGCTCAGCATGCATCATGCATTATTCTAAATAAGCTCAACATGTATCAATATATATATTTTAAACAAGCTCAACATGCATTTTAATCATTACAAAAAATTAATAACATCAATACCTGAATAATGCTTCGAAGAAAGATGAAATGCAAAGAAAAGAGCGAACGCAGAAAGTTCACAGCAATAAGGTTCACAGAAAAACAGTTTGAAGAAATACGTAATGAGGGTTACGTATTTCAATGAAAATACAAGGTTCGAAATGATCTTGGATGGAAATAAGGATCGAAATGAAGGAGATGATCGTGGAAATACAGTTCGTAATGGACGGGATTATAGGATTTGCAAAAGAAGAGAAGAATGATGAAGGTTGAGATGATAGTGTAGTTTACGTAATGAAGAGGAAACTAAAGAGGTTACTGTTATATATATTACCCTTTTACAGCGCTTTTTTATAACCTTTTTACAGCGCTTGTTAAAAAAGCGCTCTAAAAGGCGTTCTTATTTAATTTTTTAAAAGGCTCTTTTACAGCGCTTTTCCAAATAAGCGCTGTAAAAGACCTCATTGATTTAGAATGTTATATAATGTTTTTTTAAAGCCTTTTACAGCGTTTGTTCAAATAAGCGCTGTAAAAGGTCTCTTTATTTTACTTTTAAAAGAGTCTTTTACAGCGCTTATTTGAACAAACGCTGTAATAGACCTCCTTGTTTTATTATGTTATATGAATGTTTTTTTTTTACTGTCTTTTATTGCGCTTTGTTAAAAGAGCGTTGTAAAAGGCCTTATTGTGTTTTGTTATGTTATTTTGGAAACTCTTCCTCTTCACCAAACTCCTTTTATGCTTATAAAATGTATCTTTATTTTATTTTTAAAATGGCCTTTTATAGCGCTTTTCCATATAAGCGCTGTAAAATGTCTCTTTATTTTATTTTTCAAATGGCCTTTTACAGCCCTTTTTAAAAAAGCGATGTAAAAGGCTTTAAAAATAATATTCATCAGACACCTAACATGACTTTCTCTAACAAGATTTTCTTCAAACACCTTGTACGCATCATGGGAATCCCCTAAAGTGTACCAAAGTCACATCTTCTAGTACGCATCTTGGAGAAGGTTGCATTCCAAGCTCACAAACTATGGTTTCTTGCCCTTACTCAAGAAAAATTCAGAAAAGTTATCAATAAGCAAGTCACCAGAATTTGTTAAAGGAAAATAGCTTACACACAAAACTGATGTGTATTGTTTTGGTATCATTATGCTAGAGATTATAACTGGCAAAATTCCTGGTCATATATTAGATGGAGTTGAAGAAACAACAAACAATGATCTTTCTGATTGGGTTAAAAAAGCGCTGTAAACGGCGTCCTTATTTAATTTTTTTAAAAACAAGTGCTTATAAATTGTACCTTTATTTTATTTTTCAAAGGGCCTTTTACATGTCTTTTCTTCAAACACCTTGTACGCATCATGGGAATCCCCAAAAGTGTACCAAAAGTGTACCAATGTTGAATTTAACTAAGATAGCTTTGGAGTGTACTGATATGATGCCTGAGAATAGGCCTAATATGAATGTAGCGTTGAAGAGAATTGAAGAGATAGAGAAAATGGAAAAAGAGAATGAGTAAAACATATTTGAGTTATGTTTTCCATGAAGTGTATCATTGGAATATTCTTATATTCATTAGAACACTTGATTCTTATATTCATTATACTATCTTGGATTCGTAGAATAACAGTGAACCACTATGATTTTTACAATAATTTTGTGTGCAAACATCACAAGAACATAATAAACCATTCACTCTCTATGCCATTCCAAATCAAAGTATTTTTCTGATACTTAATATAAACATTTGGCTTAGCCTTCTCAACATCCTTCTGCATATATTGACAAGAATTATTAGTTATGATATACACTACTACTTTTGTAAAAGCAGGTTTCAAAGAATCTCCTTCCTGAATAAAACCAGAATAGAACAATAATTCAGATTACAACAATAATTCAGATTACATGCATGGCTTATATAAAACAATTAAACATGTACATTAAGATGCCCTTTTTCTTTTCCTGGTGGGATTCACATTTGTTTGTCCATTTACAATACGAAATGATAGATTAATCCAAATTCCCTCATCATGATCATCTCTAAGATATAAACCGTCATCAGTTGAATCGATTTTATGTGGTTGTTGTGATGTTGCAAATAAAAGATCATTACCAACATCTTCATCATTATTGTTATCATCACTTATTTTATTGGTCGATATGACAACAGACCATTTATCATCAAAAGGATCAGTGACATAAAACACTTGTTGAGCTTGCGACGCTAAAATAAAAGGCTCGTCTTTGTATCTCACCCTATTAAAATCCATAAGCCAGAATCCTGACTCATCAATCTGAACGCCATTATTATTATCGACCCACTTGCAACCAAATATGGGAACACGAAACATTGTGTAGTCTAACTCCCATATGTGCTCGATAACCCCAAAATATGATAGATTTGCATATATTGGGTTTTTGTCTTTTGCACTAGAGACATGTATCGCTTCAGCTACGAGAGTGACTCCACTATTTTGCATAGTGGTCTGATCATCTTGTTCTTTAGTATAAAATGTGTAGCCGTTAATAACATAACCAGTGTAAGAAAAGACATGTAAGCTCGGACCATTTGCTAGCCACCTCAATCTCGGTGAAATTGATCTAGGGTCTATATCAAACTTTGACATTATGTGATTTTTTAACCGTGTTATAAAACTTCGATTTTGCTCTCGAGTTATCCAATTTTGATTCCTATTCATGTTCAAATGAGATAACTGATCCATGTGTATTGTAACATATGATTGAACTTCATCATCATTGTGCAGAACATACAATTGTGCCTGTTCCCATTCTGTCCTTGATATAGTCAGCAGTCTCCTTCCAATTATCCCTTCTCCTGATATTCTTCCCGAATGACGAGACATGGGAAGCCCTATGGATTCAACATTGGACAGATATTCAGTACAAAATTCAGCAGCCTCTTCAACAATGTATGGTTCAGCAATACAACCTTCTGGTCGACTTCTACTTTTTACGTACCCTTTTAATATTTTCATATATCATTCTATCGGATACATCCATCTCATATAAGCTGGCCCACAAAGTTGTGTCTCCTTAACCAGATGAACAATAAGGTGAACCATTATATCAAAAAACCAGGGTGGGAAATACATTTCAAGCTCACACAAAGTAACTACAATTTCCCTCTACAATGTCGGTAATTTATGAGGGTCGATCACTTTACTACAAATTTCCCTGAAGAAAAAAACATTATCTAGTCAAGGCTAATCGAACTTTTTTAGGTAAAATGGAACGTATACCTATTGGTAGCAAATGCTCCATTAGAATATGACAATCATGGGTCTTCAAACCTTTTAACTTGAGGTCTTTCATACAAACCAAATTTTTAATGTGTGAAGAGTATCCTTTTGGAACTTTAACTTCGTGTAGAAATTTACATAAAACAATTTTTTCCTTTCTAGATAGAGTATGAGCGGTTGAAGGTAGATATGTGCGATTTCCTTTCTTTACTGGAGCCAATTCATTTCTTATTCCCATATCGACCAATTTGTACTCTCTTCACATATAGGACATGCACACTGACCTTTAATGCTATATCCTGATAAATTACCATATGCTGGAAAATCACTAATTGTGCCGAAAAACATAGCCCTCAAATTGAAACATTCTTTCTTATACCCATCATAAACTTCCACACCAGTCTCCCACATACGTTTTAAATCTTCGGTTAGAGGAGTCAAGTATACGTCGATATCAATCCCCGACTGTTTGGGTGCAGAAATTAACAGAGACAACATCATAAACTTACGCTTCATACATAACCATGGAGGTAGGTTATATATTACCAAAATCATAGGCCACGTGTTGTGTGAGATGCTTTGAAGACCATGTGGATTCATTCCATCAGTAGAAAGTGCAAGTCTTAGATTTCTTGACTCTATCCCGAATTCAGGATACTCGTGATCAATTTTTGCCCATTATGGGGAATCTGCAGGGTGTCGAAACATTCCATCTCTAATTCTTTCATGCACATGTCATGTCAAGTGTTTTGAATCTTCTTTACTGCGATACATGCGCCTAAATCTTGGTATTATAGGAAAATACCACACGACTTTTGCTGGAGTAGATTCTTTCTTTTTATATCGAGAGACATTGCATTTCGGACACGCCTTAAGTAGTTCATATTCATTTCGAAATAAAATGCAATTGTTAGGACACACATGAATCCTTTCGTAACTCATGTCAATAGAACACAAAATCCATTTAGCCTCGTAGGTTCGACTGGGAAGTTCATTATCATCTGGCAACATATCTTTTATGAGTGTTAATAATTCTGTAATGCTTTTATCAGACCATCCATTACTCGCTTTTAAGTTGTACAACTTTCATATCACCGACAGTCTTGTGAATTTAGTACAACCATTATATAATTCTTTCTCTGCATCACTCAACAAACTTTCAAACATTTTAGGACAATCTCGAAGATCTTCTTCAATTGCTTTTGCGATCTCATCAACTCGGTCCGGCTCATATGAATCTGTATCGAAGTCAGTTGAAGCATATGTCGAAATATTCTCAAAATTAATGTTTCCTCTTTTTTTCTCACCATGTCTTATCCAACATGTGTAGCTTTGATCAATTCCATTACATACTAGATGTCCTTCTAATTCATCTTCTCTAACACATTTTCCAAAATAACATTTTAAACAAGGACAAACTACTCTATTTGGATCTTTTGCATTCTTCACTGCAAACTCAACAAACTCCTTCACTCTAATTTCATACTCTTTTGACAATCGATTGGCTGACATCCATTTCCTATCCATATTATACCACCTATATAAATGCAGTTACAAAATTAATAAGCTTTCAAAACATATCAACAAGTTTCAAAAAGAAACCAATATCAACTAACAATTTCAAAACAGAACAGATCATGTGGTATGAGTTTTTGACAATTTCAAAACATAACAGTTCATGTGGTGTATATATATATATATATATATATATATATATATATATATATATATATATATATATATATATATATAATTTTTAGTTTTCAATTATTAAAAAACTAAGGATTTTTTGACAAAAACAAATTAAAAAATACCTGAGACAACGTAGATGGCCGCACAGTACGTAGAGGATATTAGGGTTCAATTATTTAAAAGATGAAGATGATATGAGGGTTTCCAACGTATATAATTATTTGAAAGATGTATTTTACAGCGCTTGTGAAAAAAGCGTTGTAATAGGTAGTTAAATTCAATGAAAGCGCATGTATTTTACCGCGCTTGTGACAAAAGCGCTGTATTAGGTAGTTAAATTCAATGAAAGCGCATGTATTTTACAGTGCTTGTCAAAAAAGCGCTGTAATAGGTAGTTCAATTATTTGAAAGCGCATGTATTTTACAGCGCTTGTGAAAAAAGCACTGTAAAATAATACGCGAAAACACTTCATTTTACAGCGCTATTTTGACAAGCGTTGTAAAAGCCTTATAACGTTATGCGCAAACGTTATATGACCTACAACATTCTTTTACAGCGCTTGTCATCAAAAGCGCTGTAAAAGGCTCCGTTATTTTTAAAATATATTTACAATAGTGCTTATGTTTAGCAAGCGCTGTAAAAGGAGTACAGTTAAATCCTATTTTTCGCGTAGTGTTTGTAATATCTTTTGTACCATTTTATGTTTTCCATAGTGTGTGCAGCAATGTGAAGAATATTAAGGCCATAACACGTGTCAAACATTTCTGTAGGATCTGAGCAATATTCTAATAACTTGTTTATACTTCCATGTTTCCTCCATATGATGCTAGATGAATTGGGAAATAGCCATTTTTGTCCCTTTGAATAGTGCAATTTTTACATATGCCAAGTAATAAATCAACACCTAGCTTCAAGATAAATGGATCCATGTTGGCTTCTTTTCCAATAAGATCCTTAGAATTTCTGACTCAAACATAAATAGTTATTCAATGTCATTCATGAGGGCTACTCTTCAAATAATAATTAATTATTTATAGAATTAAAATTAATTCTTAAAGAAATAAAATATGAATCTTCTCACATATAATATATTATTTCTAATCGAAGTGATACTAACTGCTTACATTTAAATTATTATACTTTAATTTTAATATTGAATATCTATTACAAGGGTAAATCAACCACAATTAAGACTATCCGTGTGAATTTAGACGTCATGTCTAAAATTTAGATTTGATGCTCAATTTCTTTTCATACAAATTTTTTTTATGTCTTTTTATAAGTTGTATATATATAATAAATCTAACATTAAAAAGTTCAAATCAAAACTAC
>JBBPBT010000850.1:24370693-24384003 GCA_037974875.1 Cicer bijugum | reverse complement strand
TTTATTTTTCATTTTTTTTATAAATTTTATTTTAATTTTTAATTGTATTAATTATTTCTTTACCAATATACATTTAATTAATTTATATCTTTTACAATCAACAAACATAATTTATAAAATAATATCAATTATCAACAAATTTAATATATACTACTATCGGTGTTTTCTCTTCACCTTATTTGGTCAAAGAATCCTATAGTAAGAGACATAAGTAATAATTTTTATACTTAATTGTAATTTTGTTCTCTATACTTATATTGATTTATGGAATTGATTCTCTTATTTTAAAAGTCGACAGTTTTGATCACTCTCTCAAATTATTGAACTAAAAATATAACAATTTAATATATTTTAAACGACGTGACATACAATTCTATGATATAGAACCATCTAGATGCATTAATTATTCATGTCATTAATTAAATTAAAAATATAAAAAAAATTCCGAAATTGAAATTTAAGTTTTCACGACGTTTTATTTTAATTTGATGGGTGTTAATCACTCTACATCGTTGTATCACATGTCACGTCATTTAAAATATATCACATCATAATTTTTTAGTTAAAAAATCAGAGAAAATGACCAACACTATTGATTTTTAAAATAAAAAGACTAATTTTATAAATCAATATAAATAAATAAACTAAAACTACAATTAAACTTAATTTTTAGTAATCATTCAGCAATATTAGAGGGTTTATGTAACACCTCACCTCTACCACAACATTGAATTTTGGAGGAAAATTTGAACTTTAGACTTGATTGCACCTAATTAAAATTAAAGTAGATTTTATTCGTTAAAAATCAGGACATATTCAAACGTGTGTACAAATGCTTACAAGTCTTGTGACTGTGCATACATCATATTATCTCTTAAGTCATTTCAAATGACTACAAGATTAGTAGAATCTACTCAAATACTTTAGACCACAATTTTTTTATTCTTTTAAAGAAAGATGTTCTACATACATTACAACGTAGTGCTTCGCAAGTAATATAACAAAAATATTTTAAGGACATTCATTTTTCCGTACACGGTACACGTTCAACAGATAGTTAATGGCGTATAAAAATTTGATTAATTTAGTTGAAATGATGATCAATTTATATAACCTTAAAAAATCTGATTAAGCATGTAGTTTAATTAACTGCATTTTTTGTTAAAGTATGATTAATAATCATTTTCTTAACTGAATTAATCATATTTTTACTTGTAGATAACTAATTGTCGCACAAATATACAAAAAATTGATGTTGATTTACTATTATTATTTATTTAAGAGTGCCACTTAACCAACTTAATCACATTTATTGTGTAAATATAGTAAAATATACGACGACAGAAATAAAATGTGCAAATATGTATAAATAATATGAAAAAAGCATCACTTTAATAAATATATATATATATATATATATCCAAATCCAAATTTAAATAATGACATGCAGAAAATAGAGTTATAACAAATAAAAATTTAATGAGACAAACCAAAATTGTGAACTGCTTCAAACTCTCTCAGCAAACAATCTGCTTAATTAATTTCCCTTGAGTGGCAGTAACCCTCAAAACAACTATCTATATATAGTATTGTAACTGAATCTGTAAAGTTCTTTACGTGTGAAATATATATATTATTGAAGAAATTCAAGAAGAATGATTGTAAGTCAATTGCTACTCCATTTGTGACAAATTAAAAACTACAAATGGATGATAAATCTCCAGAAGCTGAAGTTTGATGCATTGCTCTATAGAAGTTTAATAAGGAGTCGGCTACGTGACCGTACATCATGTATGATATAAGTCTACATTAAATGTATACATAAAATGTTTCCCACGTTTTAATAAAAATCCAATTTTATTATTTTTTTTGAGATAAAAAAGTCAAAATTTTTATTTTTTGATACATTTTTATGTCATGGAAAACTTGAAAAGTTTGAATTTTAAAAGTTTTTTGGAATATATTTATATTTCGAAAAACTTTTTTTAAAAGTTTTCGCGTACATAATTGTGTTATCATTACGCGAAAAATGGTATTTTACAGCGTTTTTAATAAGTCATTTATAACGCTTTTTCAAAAAATTAAGCGCTGTAAAAAGATACAACAACGCTCTTTAAAATAAAAAGGCGTTGTAAACCCCTTTTAAAAACAAGATGCTTGTTGTACTAGTTTTACGACGCTTTTTAAAAAAAGCGCTGTAATAGGTGTATTTCTTTATTTCAGTTAGATCTCTTTCTAGAATTATATCAACAATCTCCTTCATGATTCGCAATATATGTTGTTAGTTTGACGATTACACTATAAAATAAAACATATAAGTCGATAAATATTTGTGCATTGATTGTTAATGAAATTTTAAAGGCATATATTTCAAACCTTTATTGGAATCCATGTGATTTATTTGACTTTTGCTTCGACACTATAGCACCCATTTGAGCTCAGAAAACTTGTAAAGCACTTTCAAAATCAAATAAACGTGATTATTATATATATGTAAGAAATAAATGAATACCATACCTGAAGAGTGCGAAGAAATACGTAGAGTTTGTAGGGTTATAGTTTCGTTTAAGAAGGAATGGCGAGAATGCGCAGAAATATGAACGGTTCGTAAGACAGAATAGTTCGCAATGAGAAGAGTACGTAATAATGTTTGTAGGGATAGTAACAAATATGGAGATGGTTTGCAATGAAGATAGTTAACAATATGGTTTGTAGGGACTGTAGGATTCGCAATGAGAAGGATAATGAAGAGGAGAATGACACTAAAGCGTAGTGAAGTTTATATAATGAAGAGGAAACTGAAGCGGTTTACTGTTATATATAAAATCCTATTATAGCTCTTTTTTAAAGAGTGCTATAAAAGACCTCCTTATTTTATTTTTTAAAAACCTATTACAACGCTTTTTTAAAGAGCGCCGTAAAAGACATCCTTATTTTAATTTTTAAAAGCCTATTACAGCGTTTTTTTAAAGAGCGCTGTAAAAGACCTCCTTATTTTATTTTTTGAAAGCCTATTACAGCGCTTTTTTACAAGTCTTTTAAAGCGCTTGTCCAAAAGCGTTGTAAAAAACCTCCTTATTTTTTTTTAAAAAGTATTTTACAGCAATTTTCTAAAAAGCGCTCTAATAGATCCTTTAATTAAGTGAAAACACAAGTCTTTTAAGACGCTTATTTAAAGAGCGCTGTAAAAGACCTTCTTATTTTATTTTTTAAAAGTCTAGTACAGCGCCTTTTTAAACAACGCTATAAAAGACCTTATTTTATTTTTTGAAAGCCTATTACAACTCCTTTTTATAGGCCTTTTAAAGCGTTTGTCCAAAAGCGCTGTAAAAGGCCTCACTATTTTTTTTTTAAAGTTTTTTACAACGCTTTCCCAAAAAGCGCTCTAATAGATTCTTTAATTATGTGAAAGCGCAAGTCTTTTACAGCGCTTGTCAAAAAAGCACTGTTATATCATCCGTTATTTTTATAATATCATACAACAATGCTTATATTTAATAAGCACTATAATAGACGCGCTATAAAATGTCATTTTTGACGTAGTGTATGGAAAACATGAAAAAAATTCTGGTACACAAAATTCAAATTTCCTAAAACACAATTGTATATTGAAAAACGTGGAAAAAAGTTTCTAATATAAAAAAGTTCAAATTTTCTAAAATACCTTTATGTACGAAAAAATTTAAAATAAATTTTAAAGTTCAAATTTTTTAAAACACATCTCGATACATGTAAACTTGTTTAAGTTTTCTTGTAAACAAAATTTTATTTTATAAAACACATTTGTGTATTGAAAAACTTGAAAAATAATTATGAATTTTTTTTTTAAAGTTTTCTGGAATTTAAGTTAAATTTACTGAGGTAGAAACAAAATTTAAAAGAAAAGAAAAAAATGATAAAATAGGTAGTTTGTGTATGTAACATCTCAAGCACCTAAAAACTACCACATCATTTGAAGTACGCTAATAAATTTATTAAATAAAAAATATAAGAAAATAAAAAGCTTGAGGGACAGATCAAAGCCCAAGAAACAAGAATTAACAACACTGGAGGTATACTTCAAAGAAATAAAGTTGGTGCAACAATAAAAATAGGGTCGTGCAATAGAGTAAATATCATTAGGAACCTAAAATATATATCTAAAATAGAACAAACATAATTAAAATAGAACATACATGATGAGAGTAGTTGCATTCATCTCCAAGTATCTGAATTGCAATGCTAGAATCAAGATACATTTAAATATGACGAAAACTTCTACTCCAAGCAATCTTCAAGCTTCAAAGAATACGCCATAATTCTACCTCCTGAACAAGAATGAAAAGTAGATGCAAATGCCACAATAAAGTTACCATCATCATTTTTTTTTTGAATTTTAGCTATTTACAATGAATTTTCCATGTACTATTAGGATTGTTAGAATTATATGATGGTGTAATGACGTATACAATGTGAACTTTTTGTTAATGTCACTTATACCTTCATATGAAACTAATTTTGAGTGTATTATATGAAATGATCAATTCGTTTAATATGAAATTAAAAATTATGCACTTTTGCACATATGAAGATGATTTCTTTATTTTTTTAATTTTGAATTTATTAACTTGAAATGTGATGCATTGATGAAAATGACAATGAATTTTACGTACAATTTATCATTAAATTTGTATTTCACAAAAAAGAAAATCGAAGAAATAAATTTTGACCCACAATAATTTTTTGAAATTTTTGTACATGCATAAGAATGTCATAATAGCATATTGACACAATAGACTATATGCAAATATGAATGCAAGATCTCTCCATGTGAAACTATTTTTTTCTTCGGAAATGAATATCATGACTTAAATATGCATTTGATATGGACTCTTTTTAAAAATGAATTTTCTTGTGACAAATGCAAGAATGTGACATGACACACATTAAATTTGATTTTTTTTTTTTATGATGCTACTACGAGGAATGATTTGAAATCACATTTGTTTTGATGTAAAATGACAAGTAATGCAAAGAGAAACACATTAATGCTATTGAAAATGTAACTAATTTTTTCATGATCATGACCACTTTATTTTTCCCTGTTTTATTTTTTTTGAAATGTGAAAAAAATTGATAAGAGAAGAAGAAAAATGAGGTTGTTATTTAGTCCCTCTAGGAAGATAAAATTGAAACCCTATAAAGAAGAATGTTTTTGTTTTTTTTAAAAAAAAAAATACTATTATTTTCAACAAAGGATAATGTTGAATTGAATCTTCAAAAGAAAAATGTTCCATTGTGACCTACATAGGTTTTGCTTACATTTAAAAAATCTAAGCTTTCTTAGTTAGTGACCCTCTCCTAAGGAGGCTCTATGATTTTAAATATGGTTCCTAGTGTAACACCCTAATTTTTAACAATGCGTGTATTTTTTTTAAACAAATACATAAAATAAAGAAATAAAGAAAGAAATACTTTTAGATAAAATATTTAAGTCGTAACAAACCGACAAAAGTCAACAATATTTACAAATAAATGAAATAGTTTTTGAAACAAAAATCAGAAGTATTTAAATAGCAAAATACACTGGGGATATGAGACCTATCAGACATAGCTCACACATCTGGGGTATTCTCGGCAGACACCTGCATAAAGTACTGTCCCAAGAATTTATACTTTCCCCACGTCATATCAAAAAGTGGAACATGGACCCATCAAAAGAAAAGTCATCAAGGAGTTTCAGCATAGACACAGTCTTTCAAAATAAAATAAATACAGCCACAAAAGAAATACATCTAGTCTCTATACAACCACCTAATCTGATCGCGCTACAAACATTATATAACCCAGGTGACTCTCCACACGCCCCACAAGATCCTCCTGACACAACTTCAGTCAGGTATGTCTAACTATGTGCCCGTCTCCAAGGTACCAACCGGTAGGACGATCTTGGTTCTCATTTCAGGGAAAAACCCAGATTTCCACAATAATTGTAAACAGTCACCAACCGAAATTAACAAATATCACATAACATTTAAATTTCAAATGCACAAAATAACCTTTCAACTTAGTATACTCCTTGAAAGGGTTTTCATATGCCAAACATTTAAAAACAAGTTGAAAAATGAAGTTTTTATCAATATTGCACTGTTGTATTCCAATACAGCATCCTTGTATTTGAATACAATGCTAAATCATAAGTCAATAGTAAAATCAGCACAACTGCATTCGACTACAACATCCTCGTAGCATAATACAAGTGTGAAGTCAGTGAAAAATCTTGCACATTTGTATTCGACTACAACATTCTTGAAGTCGAATACAAGTGCTAAGTCAATGGCCAAAAATCACTTAATTGTATTCGAATACAGCCTCTTGTATTTGAATACGATGTTAAAATTTTAATTGAAACTGAACAATTTAAATATGTATTCGAATACAACTGCGAAATAATGCAGATTTCAGTTTCGAAAATGTTTCGAAATCATTCAACGCTTACAACACCAAGTCAATCATCACACTTAGCAATTACGGCACAATCACAAACAATAACTGAGTATGTATATACAATCTTCACAGTATAACGAGGATGACTCACGTGCCAAACACTCTAATGCAATGCGTATATGCCAATGCGAATCATTCTGGAATTCCAACCAAAACCCTCCTCGAGGGGCGTAAACCGTAATTGTATTGTCTATCACATGCTTAATACTAATTACCAAGGTGCCACCTATCACAGGCCCACACGATTTACTAAAGTGTAGCCTATCATCGGCCTTACCCATCATTTCCAAACACAAAACCCTCCTCGAGGGGCGTAAATCCTAAATGTATCGTCTCTCACGAATAAACACGAGTGCAGTCTCTAACAGATCAGTATTATTCACAAGAGTGCAATTGCTCACAGACCAGAATGATTCACAAGAGTGTAGTCGCTCACAGACCAACACGATTCACAAGAGTGTAGTCTCTCACAGACTAGCACGATTCACAAAAATGTAGTCTCTCACAAACCAACACGATTCACAAGAGTGCAGTCGCTCACAGACCAACACGATTCACAAGAGTGCAGTCTCTCACAGACCAGCATAATTCACAAGAGTGCAGTCTCTCACAGACTAGCACGATTCACAAGAGTGCAGTCTCTCACATACTAGCACGATTCACAAGAGTGTAGTCTCTCACGGGAAAACACAAGTGTAGTCTCTCACGGACAAACACTAGTGTAGTCTCTTACGGACATACACGATTTACTAGAGTGTAGTCTCTCACGGGCAAACACAAATGCAGTCTCTCACAGACAAACATGATTTACTAGAGCATAGTCTCTCATGGACAAACATGATTTATTAGAGTGTAGCCTCTCACGGACAAACACAACAGTTAAATCCTCATAAGAATAAGATGGACCAATCAACCCATGGAACCATCTCGTGGCCCATCACAGTCACCACTTATTCGCACCTCAAACACACATCAAACATTCATAATATTAATTATGAAAACACCTAATCAAATTAAATTTAATTCTCCCCAAATTCAACATAAATCACCTATATTCAATCTCCAAAATTTTCAAACATTAATCACCAAATTTAATCTCCACAAATTTCAACCATAAATCACCAAACTCAAAACTCCACATTTTCAAACATAAACCACCAAATCCAAGTTCCACGAACACACATAAATCACATTGAAGTCATCTTCCACAAATACACATATAGAGTCCTATATGCAATCTAGAAATTTGGAAAGATCCCTTACCTTCGTTTTAGCTTTTCAACCGATTTCGGCACTGCAATTGATTACAGTAAAATCTTCACTTGTGTTGTCGCTTCAAAAACTATCTCACTAGCACCGTAGTGTGGGAAGTAGCAACTTTCCTTTCTGTCATTTCTCAAAAGGAAGCTTAGAAGTCAAAGAAAATTGGAGGTTTGTATTTTGTGGTTTTGAAAACCACCAATACTTATTTTTGTCAAAACAAAAAAGAAGAAGACGAAGGCAAGGCTCAATGGAGAGAAAATATCTAATTATATAGATATTTTATAAAGTCATCATTACACCCATCTCATTGCATCACTTCTTAAACCACTTTTTCAGAAAAATATCTACTCTCGCCGCAATTCAATCGCCAGATGGATTTTTCTGAAAAACGCTGCATCTCAAAAAAAAAAAAATTTGACAAAAGGTTCACCGTAATTAAACTAAATTTTTCATCGACGAATAATTTTAATCGGATCTCCAAAAATATATTATTGGCATATAACTCACAAAATACCATAAAATGGCATAAATTATGATTTAAAAATTAAGGGTCTTACATTACTACCCTCCAAAAAGAAGTTTCGTCATCGAAACTTAAAGTAAGAGTAATAACCACACTAGGTTTACACTCAAATTCAACATACATGATTGAACTTGTTTCACCCGGCCTACTCGAAGAAAGTGTTGTCTCCCCCTTTTCATAGGGTGCTTAATAATAGTATACATTACCATTGTCGGAAAGACTCGCCCATTCCATTCAACTTGATTTTTGGTTACTATCAACAGCAGATTAAGGATGATCAGTTCCTTAATTTGTCAATAAGTAGCCAATAACCATGATGGTGGCTTAGACTATCTTAAGCGAACTGTAATAGCACTCTTTGTGACTTACACTTAAGGTTATCCTAATGCACAAGCGATCAAACAATCTTCTCATGATCCACCGAGTTTCCCTTATTTTCCTATGACTTTGGTTCTGTCAACGAAGTACAATTGCTCAAAATATGACACATAGCCTCATATACGCTCACTTGGTGCGAAACATCCATTAGGTACCAAACCAAAACACTAAGTATGACACTAACACCTTGAGCACAAACCAATCATTACTGTCGAGAACTACCTAATTTCTCCATTGCCCATAAATTCTCGATTTTCTTCAGTCACACAACTACACCAAACCACAATGTTCTTATCAAAATGTCGGTTTAATTGTAACTTTAATAATTACATCCCAACATCCGGTTGGTGATCAAAGTTTCTCAAATATTTTCGACAACATGCTAGAACTATACCACCTAGAACACACAAACCTCATTCAGGTTTAGTGCTTTATTTCAAAAATCAATTCTCTAACAAAAATCGAACTTGAATCTCATTCATTGATTAAGACCTACATTTGTCTCATCCCCAACACCTCAAATTCACACTTCACTAGACAATTTCTTACATACTTCGCAATTCTTCACAAACTCGAAAATAATTTTACTACATCTACTGCCAGCATTCATTCTGATACTTCTCAATTTCACCACGTCCTTTATTTGCAGCTTGATGATTATCTTTTTATTACGACAAGCTAAACACATTGTATTCACTCCATCACTTTCCCATTTATACAAACCTTAAATTTCTACCTCGAACCTTGATACATCTTCATTATAGTGATTTCCATAAATCAAGCATCACTAATTCCCACCAAACCTTTTCCATTTCATGTTCAATTCTTCCCTACCAAACAAACATTTAACTTTGTTGATTGACGAACACAATAGCAATCCCCATGACATGCACTCAAGTAGTGTCTTTATATCATTGGCATACCTTATAATAACAATGTCTAAATTATAGGCGAGATAATTCCTTTCATGAATCTTTAATTGTCATAAGTTACATCTTTATGTGTTGCTCCAACAAGTTTTCTTGGCACATTTTCCAAAATTTAATTCACTTGTTGGATTCTTATTCCTTCTCAACCTTCACCAAGATACAAACTGAAAGAATCCTAACAATCGAATGTCCTAAAGAACTATTTCTCAAATGTTCCCCATAAGCATTTCTTAAGAAATAATTATCTATAAACTTCAACCTCATAACTTTGTAGTAAAATATCTCAAAGACCCACACACCTTTCATCGTCCATCTAGTCACTGAAACACTCAGTTTAAATCTTAATGCTTGACTTCCCAAGACCAACAACTAAACCATAAATCATTTGTTACATTTCTTCTTTTTCACTTTTTATCATTGAATAAACTTATCAAAATACTCATCACACCGTCTAATTTCATTCATTTCATCTTAAGATACAATACAAGGTCTTATTCATTATTGACTCTAATCGTCTTAGTAATCTCACTAATGAAAACTTTTCTAATAATAGCACAACGATTTTAGTAAATCTTCAAACACTTCCATCCTTAACATGAATTATTTATCTCTTGCGTACCTTAACTCCCTCGATTATAAAAGTTATAGGTGATACATGGTCCTCACTCCAACCTTGTTGATTTTAAATCATCAACTTAAAAATCAACCATCTTAGGGTCCCAAATCAAATCTTGAATAATTCCTCCAACTTATCAAAATATTCCCTCTCTCCTAGTAATACCATCCTTTAATAGACACTCAAAGCTTGCATTGCTTCAATCTCTAAGTATTCTTGTACTCTATACTTCCAATGCCACTTAATAGTAACATGCGGTTCAACACATCAAGACTTAACTCCTTGTGTTTATCTAGACATCACCCAAAATTCACTCTTATGTGTCTATAGTTTCATCTAAAATCATTATTCATACTTACCATCTCCTAAATCACACAGAGATTTGTCACTTACCAACTATAAATATATAGTCTCATTCCTATAATCGTCATGAGATTCGTACTTAACAATCTAAGTCACGAATCTAGTTTAACTCGAATGCTCGACCTTACCCCTCAAGGTATCGACGATTCCTCAAAGCGTATTTTATCTAACCAAGGTAGTATTTACCCCTAATGTGCAGCGCCCCTTAACTTCAATACAAGCCTCTTTCGTTGGCACTTAAGCATCAAATGCTATTCCAAATGGAATCCATGTATTCTCAATAATTCCATGGTGTTCACACCTCTTTGATAGTTATCAAACTTTATCCAGTCTCATCCTGAAATCTACCTGGAGAACATCAAATAGTCTTCTTAAAAAGCTCTCCACTTAGATCTTTACATGAAATCTCTTATCCGTCTAACGTTAATCCGTCCATATCCATCATCTTCAAGTTACCACCAACAACATAGCCTTTATGTCCTTGGAACCACTTCATAAATCCCATGCCATCATGATTCCCTTCAACCCTACTTGACAATTCGTCTTTTCGAATATCTTTTCCACTTCTTGAATCCACTTATCAACATTTTTTGAGTTCTCATCACCCTTGAAATTTAGAGGATGGTAACGACAAAAATCTTTCAATCCTCTTGACTTAGTAGCACGAATCTCTCTTTCCCTCTTCTCCAGATCCCGCAGAGTCGTTACAGTTGTCTGTCCAACAACAGAAACATCAATGTTATGCAAAGCTTCAACCATTTGATCATCCCTATTGACATTCACTCTTGCAGCATCGTTCCTTCTAGGAGGCACTGTTTCCTAAAATCGAACATCAAGAAGAAACCTTAATACCACTTAGAATAATTCCAAAACTAACTTTCGACAACATCAAGACATATTAACTACACCATATTTGACAACTCAGACAACTTACAGGTTGACCTACAATCTAAACCAAAGCACTGATACCACAATGTAAAACCCCGGTTCTTAAAAGCGCAAGTGTATCTTTTTTAAAACAAATAAATAAATAAAGAAATACTTTTGTATAAAATATTTATGTCATAACACAACGACAAAAGTCAACAATATTTACAAACAAAAGAAATAGTTTTTGAAACAAAAATCAAAAGTATATAAATAGCAAAATCTCTACCTATCAGACCTATCAGACATAGCTCATACCCCTGGGGTATTCTCAGCAAACACTTGCATAAAAGCACAGCCCCAAAAATCTCTACTTTCCCCACGTCACATCAGAAGAGGAACATGGACCCATTAAAAGAAAATTCATCATACAGTTTAAGCATAGATACAGTCTTCCAAATGGAAATAAATACAACCACAAAAGAAAGACATATAGTCCCTATACAACCACTTAATCTGATCATGCTACAAACACTATACATCCCAGGTGATCTCCACGCACCCCTCAAGATCCTCCTGACATAGCTTTGGTCAGGTATGTCTAACTACGTGCCCGTCCCCGTGGTAATAACTAGTAGGAAGATCCTAGTTCTCATATGAGGGCAAAATCCAGATTTCCACAATAATTGCAAATGGTCACCAACCGAAATAAACAAATATCACATAACATTTAAATTTCAAATGCACAAAATAACCTTTCAACTTAGTATACTCCTTGAAAGGGTTTTCATATACCAAACATGTATAAACAAGTTGAAAAATGACATTTTTAACAAAACTGCATTATCGTATTCGAATACAACATCGTTGTATTCGAATACAGTGCTAAATCACAAGTCAGTAGCAAAATCAACACGAACTGTATTTGACTACATTATCCTCGTAGCCGAATACAAGTGTCAAGTCAGTGGCCAAAAATCACTTAAATGTATTCAAATACAACTTCTCGTATTGGAATATGATGTTAAAATTTCAATTGAAACTGAACGTTTTAAATATGTATTCGAATACAAACACTTCGTATTCGAATACAACTGCGAAATAATGTAGATTTTAGTTTCAAAAACGTTTCAAAATTATTCAACTCTTACAACACAAAGTCAATAATCACACTTAGCAATTACGGCACAATCACAAACAACAATCGAGTATGTATATACAATCATCATAGTATAATGAACATGACTCACATGCCAAGCACCCTAATGCAATGCGTATATGTCAATGTGCATGATTCCATAATTCCAACCAAAACCCTCCTCGAGGGGCGTAAACCGTAATTGTACTGCCTATCACAGGCCTAATATTAATTATCAAGGTGCCACCTATCATAGGCCCACAGGATTTACTAAAGTGTAGCCTATCACCGGCATACACATCATTTCCAAACACAAAACCCTCTTCAAGGAGCTTAAATCCTAAACGTATGGACATTTGATGGTGTATGGACATAAAATATTAACCATGATGTAAAAGATAAATTATATAATTGATAATCATAAACTCTATTTTTATTAAAGTATATAAGTTATGTAGGAATTTTTAAAATTTTAACATTTTTTCCTACACATTAAAATATTTTCAAAATAATGCTCACGATGCATTGATGGTTTGAATTGAGAAAGCATAAGTAATAAAGGAACTCAAAATATCAAAGATCATATAAGAAATATTATTTTGTGATTTAAAAATTTGAAAATGTTCAATGGATCCAAAATAATATATATTAGTTAAAGAAAAGAAAATGATTTGTATAAAAAAAATATATTATGCTGAAATACATAGATAAAAAAAAGGGGGGAAATATAAGAAGAATAAAATTTAG
>JBBPBT010000850.1:24338094-24361946 GCA_037974875.1 Cicer bijugum | reverse complement strand
ATTCAAGAGTCAAAGCACAATATATATGGAGGTATATATGGAGGTCTAACACATATTTTAATATGATATTTGATAAAATTTATAATAGTATTTTAGTAAAATTATTAAATTTTTATTTATTTTTAATACTTTAGAATATAAAATTATTTTCAAACAAGATTTTATTAGTTTTAGTTCTAAAAATATTAAAATGATGCCATTTTATTAAGTAAAAACAAAGTTTAGAGGCTTTTAGTAAATAAAAAAAATCATGTTTTTAAAATGTTTAAACCGATTGTAGATGAATATTTTTCTTTTAATTAATGTGTTTCACATACACCCGTTTTTTTTAAAGGCGATTTTGTTATGAAATTGGTGAGAAAAATATTTAAAAGGTGACAGCTATTTCTATAGGAACAAAATCTCAAATCTATATTGAAGTTGTCAAAGATGTACATGAAATTGATATATTTGAAAATGATAGCACTTAGAATTTGGAAACGCTTCCTCCAAACAAAAAGACTATTAAACGCAAATGAGTGGATTAGATTAAATATTACTTAGATAGACCTATTGATCGTTTTAAAGGTAAAACTTGTCATCTTGATGAACATTTCTTATTGTTGATGATGTCAAGTGTTGGTAACTTCATCAAATGAATGCTCACAATATATTTTAACACGGTGAGCTTGATGAAGAAGCATATATCAAGTGTAATGTTTACATGAGTCTCTATAAGGCTTAAAACAAGTATTTCACTATTGAACTCGTATATTCTCACTTGTAATATAATTAGATCCGACCTAAGGGTGAAACCACTAAAAGAATTGTTTTGTGCCTCACTTCCAATCTTTATGACTAGCTAATACATCAAGTTCGAGAAGCCCAAATTGCTCTTGTGTTGCGTGTAGGGGCGAATGTATGGAAAAAATCAACGATAAGGCATATACAAATGCAATGTTAACGCCTCTTTTTCGTCCTTGCAAAATAGAGTTGGAATCGAAATGTGCATTCGTGACGATAGTGGTAATTTAAAAAAAGTTATGATTAAAATTATAATTTTTAATGATATTATTAATATGTATGATTGATTGACACCATAAAAAAATATTTGTCTTGATAGAAATATATTGTAATTGTGTTGCACTATGAGATATAAACATAATTGGTTAAATTTTGTAATCAGACACTTTATATTGTTTCTTTTATGTTTTTACGTTACTAACAAATTTAGTTTAGAAAAATGAAAATGTAAAAGAATAAAAGATTAGACATATGATTGTAATTGTATGTACCTCAAACCATTTAATATCCCACATCATTTGCATGGCTGAACCAGGCTGTATCTTTTGTTCCTTGTTTCCATTGAGGAAAAATGTTGTACATTTCAGGATCAATTTCTGTGTCAATTGGTCTACCTCCACTTCCTGCGAATGATTCATAAGGTCTTTCCATTAATGCTTTCGATAATTGACTACTCCATTGATGCTTCTTCTTTGCAATCAGGACCAATTAAAAATTATTTAATAATCTTGTTAAATTATAATCCAATTAATAAATATTTAATGACTCACTATCACAAGTAGTGTGTTCTTAACTCATTAAATTAAACCGTTGTAGATATTTATAAAAATTAATTTTACAAAAGTGACATCATATTATGATTTGACTTGATGCATGTGATAAAAACAATTTACAATGCCAATAAAAAATAATGCGATAGAAATAACAATTATACAAAAGTAGCCACCATATAGAAAACATATATGTACATACCTAATCCTGAAAGGTCAAGAATATGAGCAGACTTCACAAATTGTTGAAATGTTTCATAATTTGGTGGCAAAAATCTAACTTATTGTTTCTCATATATAAATGGTCGATGAGTGTCGTTTGATAGTTCTACGTCGAATTATTGTATATGTAGATTTTTTACGACGAATTGTTCCATCTATTTTGTAATCTTTTCTCCTGACAAAAGATTTAACAATTGGAATTTATCACCTTAAAAATATTTTAACCATTGATTAGTAAGGTAATCTCATATTTATTGAAAAATTAAATTAATAAATTACAACTATAATACATACAGATTCACTTGTTTGAATTCTCAATCACAATTGGAGCATACTAATGCGGAGTAGATAAAAAAATTTAATTATATCTAATGGCTATGCAACATGCCTAATTGAATAGAGGATCAAATCTCAAACACCTAATTAAGATTAAAAAAAAAGGCCAGAAAAGTCTATGACATAAGATAATTCCTTCTTTTGACATGCTTAAGTTTATTCCTTTTGGGGAACCAATAATAATATATAATATTGTATCCGAAAAGACACATTAAAACATATATTAATAAATGTTAAGTATCAAAGTAAAAAATAAAATTATAAAAAAAAAAAAAGATAAGAAAGACTAATGGCATGAGATTCCATATGACATACCATTGCCAATATAGTTATCTGGAAACTTCAAATAAGACCTCATTGTTCTTTCAGCATCCAGTTGTTCTACAAAAATGCCTTAATTAGCAACAAACACAAAGACTCAAAACACATATATAATTATTTAAATTTTAATTATAAAATATAATATATTTTTTGTATCTATAAAATACATACATTTTAAGTTTATTCCATACATAAATTTTAATCAATTTTAGTTTTTGTTTGAATTTTTATAAATATTAAGTGCTTTTAGTCCCTATGAAAATAAAATATAGATAAAGTTTTATGCAAGAACTAAATTTAAAAAATTATGAATTTGATTGAGATTAAAAATATATTTAATATTTAATTATTAATTTAATTATATAATGAGGTTACTTACAGTGGTATAGAATTCGCTTATACCATGAATGGTTGCTTGTACTTTTAAAGGCTGAAGGTCTAGTGGCAAGGACTTTGAGAGGAGTATCTCCCTTCTTGTTGCAATGTCCGATCAGGAAATCATAGTAATGTACTATTATCACAGCCAAATCTGTTCCAAAACATATATGTATCCAATCCAATTATAGTACAAATATATGGCGTAGAGTGTGTGTGAGAGACTAATTTTTTTTTTTTTATTGAACAAAAGAATAATATAATTACAAAAGAATACAAAGAAACCAAATACAAATAAGGTCTGAACAACACTAAAATAAGGACAAAATAAAATAACACAGAGCAATCATCTCTAATATGGAAGAAGAGGCTGCTATACCATAAATTAAATTTTTTATATTCATATTTCACATTAAATTTTTGCAGTAATATAGAATTATTTTAGTTAAAGATTATTAGTATTCATAAACTATATATATAAGTTTTTTTAAAAGGGTAAAAGTTAGTTGTTAATAACTAGTTTGTGTCATATAGAGTTGAACCTATGACCTTTTTATTACTACGATATCTATATTTCTTTCAGAAACCACCAAAACACATTTTTTTTATTTACATTTATAAGTTAATTCAAGTTAATTAGGCATTATATACCACACCAACAAAATATTATTTAAATAGACCTATTGATCGTTTTAAAGGTAAGACTTGTCATCTTGGTGAACATTTTTTATTATTGATGATGTCAAGTGTCGGTAACTTTACCAAATGAATGTTCACAATACCTTTTTACACCATGCGTTTGATGAAGAAACATATATAAAGAAACCCCTAGTTTGAAGTCTAATCAAGTGTAATATTTACACGAATCTCTGTACGAAACATTTTATGTCTCACTTCAATTTATTACAAAAGCTTTATTTATTTTTTGCCATAATTAGAGTGATATCGTATTAGTTGGTGAGATGAGTGATAGGCTGTTTACAACTTATTTTTAACTTAGGTCACTCAACATGCATTTGTTCTAAGCTTTTTAGCAAAAAAAAAAATTTAGAAAAATTATTTTCTCACACTACAAGAAAAAAAATTGGTTTGAGGTGGTTGTAAGGGACATTTGCGAAAATTATAACCGCCTCAAATGGATGATTGCAAAGGTTCTTCAACTGTCGCAGATTCGTGCGTTGCGATGCAATTTTGCAATGGTTCAAAAAACCGTCGTTCCAACTATCAGCAACGTTTGCGACAGTTCCTAACTGCCTCAACATACATTTTGCGCTAGTTTGAACTGTCGCCAAACACACTCAAATTTTTTTCCTAAAAAATTGCGACAATTATCAATCGTCACTATGTTTATTTTGAGGCAGTTTAAACTGTTGTAAGCTTAATAATTTAAAATAAAAAATTATAATACAATTTTTTTTTCTATTTTTTTATTAATTAAAATATAAAATATTCAAAAATATATCCAAATAATTTAAATACACAATTATACAACTATTGTAACTAAATCCAATTTATAAATTTTTTCAAAAGAAATAACACCAATTTATACATTGAACTTAACTAAAACAATAAATAAAGTAGTTTAAATATTCAAAACATTAGTGGAGTTGCTAAACATACAAAACAACTCCATCAAACATATAAATTCATCAAAATATCTAATTAGTCACTAATGATGTTGTTCCACCATCATCAGGTTGGAAGCTAGACTCAAATGAATGTCTACCATCTATTGACAATTCCAAGTCTCATACAATGAACATATTCAGGATGTTCGTTTCCAAACACATTAACAAATGTTTCATTTGGAGAGTGAGTCTTCCCAATTTCAACTAGAAATTGTTCCTGCACAGGCAAATGAAGCAAACTAAATTCCTCTCTGCAACAGAAAGGTCTTAAATACTCAACCATTTCAACAGAAAAATACAATGTAGTTACATTCCATTGTTACATGTACTGTACCTATAACTTCAAACTTCCATATTTTCCTATATACCATTATCACTAAGTGGCAGCTTGATTCCCTTCTGCAAAACTAGTTGAAAGCTACAACAATATCATGATATAACACCTCACCAAAGCATGTTAAGGTTTCAACAAGCAATTACCTGATCAAACTCTTCGTTTTGATGATGAAGCTTTACAAGCACGCAACCGAAAACATATTGTTTCTTCAACAACATTTAACATTGATGTACACCTTTCATTTCCATCTCTACTCAGAGGAAGTTCATATGCCATGATAAATAGATCTTCTTCCTGAAACAAATAAATATAACTATTTTTTAGCAAAATATAGTTATATAGCGACATCTGTTTTCTCGAATATATAGCTCAAAGAAAATACATATAGAACATACGTTATGAGATCAAACAACTAAGGCCGCATATCTATATGCCATCCACTTAGAGGAAGGCTGCATGTCGGATTAAATTTCCAGTGACACATAAATATTACAAAACTTAAGATCCATATAACTATATAATGAAATAAAGAATCCTAACATTTTATGTAATTTAGTGAATAGAAACAATACAATAAACAGTCAAGTTCTCCTAAAAGAAGACAAACTATTACATATTTGACCCAACAGAAGAAATTTAAAAATTCCAACATGTAATGAAACCAGAAATATATCCTATATAACATATATAAAAAGAAATAGTTGTTTGAATATGTTGCTTCATGTGTATGTGAATCTGATAGAACTGCTTTGCAGGTTGCGCGTATGACTTGACAGTAAGAGTGCAATAGGGCATGCAATAATGTCCTTTCAGGCTGTAGGAAATACATACAAGAATAAACAGTTTGTGTCAGGGAATGACCATTGGGCCATGTTCGCTGAAATATCAAATGACAACTAAATTAAGACTTTTACATATAATTAAGACTTTTCTAGTATAGACAAAAATATTGAATATGTGCCAAACAAATATTGCTACTTTTACATTTTCAAAAAATTGTTTTATACAATTCTAGTTTTCTATTTGCCTAAAACTTTATGCTTATCTAGGGGCAAAGAATCAACAAAGGGTAGATTTTGATGAACTTAGAGCACTAAAATACAAAGCATATTTATTCTCTAAAAAATGGAGTAGAGACCAAAGAGCATCATATCAAAATTACAATGTAATAAACTTCAAGCATGAAGATGTTTATATCTTCTCATGTGTCGATAAGAATGCTTATATCTTCATCATCAGATTCATTACTCACAAATCAAATTCTCTAAAATTTAAGTTAGATATGACAACAATATAAAAAAAAATGTTAAAGTTGGTAAAATAAACAAAGTAAAATAAGGTTAATGTTAATATTGTATTACATTTTCCCCAAAAGATTAATTGATCTTAAATATCATAACAAACTCATTTCAAATCTATTGTGGTTTACTTATTCAAAGTACTAGAAATAAAATTACAATAAATGAAGCATGTTTGAAAATATTATCCAAAAGAGTATGAAATATAAGTTAGTCTTTCTAAAATGAAATATTAAACAAAATAGTTTTCTCCTCTAATACACTCCCAACCCTCTATAAGTATATTTTCCTCTATAAACAAAACACTTGACATAGACAATTTGAATATAGAAACCATATAATCCATAAAGAAACTCATATAACCACATTCAATCTTCATTTTTTTTTCAACAGCATATAAACAATCAATCTTCATATTATTAATTGGAAACAAAACCAAAACTTCAAAGATGTGAAAACCCTAAACTCGATATTGAACCCTCATGCAAAAATGAGTTCTTCACAAAGATTTACTACTCTTTTTTAACCGATTCAATTTAGTGATCACAAATAAATAACCTTTCATTTGTAGATTGTTCCAAAATAAAAACATATTCACAACAAGTCTCTATAGATTCAATTCATCCAAGATATAATATCCTGATAAGACTAAGTTTCCTTATTCCTATAAAGATAGTCCGAAAATAAAAAGAAAAGCATGTGCACAAATCAAAGGAAGTAGAACAAACAACATCAGTCACTACGCGAAAAATAGTATTTTACAGCGTTTTTTGTAAGCCATTTACAATATTTTTTCAAACAATTAAGCGATGTAGAATCTAGCGCTTTAAAAAGATACAACAATGCTCTTTAAAATAAAAAAACGTTATAAATCCCTTCTAAAAATGGGCTGCTTGTTGTACTAGTTTTACAGCGCTTTTTCAAAAAAGCACTGTAAATCCCTTCTAAAAACGCGCTGCTTGTTGTACTAGTTTTACAACGCTTTTTTAAAAAAGCGTTGTAATAGGTGCATTTTTATGCACATTTTACAGCGCTTTTTCAAAAAAGTGCTGTAAAATATAGCGCTCCCACCTTATGTTACATTGCTTTTAAAGCGTTTTTTTTACAAGCGCTGTAAAAGACCTGCGCTTTCACATAATTAAATGACCTATTACAACGCTTTTTTTGAAAAAGCGTTGTAATAGGCTCATTCTTATGCACGTTTTACAACGTTTTTTCAAAAACACTGTAATAGGTGTATTCTTATTCTATTTTTATTAAAAAAAATGCTATAAATGAAATTTTAAAAATAACGCTTGTTTGTATAAACAAGTTTTTTATGGTATTTTTTTTAAGAAGCGTTGTCTTTTAATTTTTTTCCAAAATCATTTTCATCCAATACATGATATTGACACAATTACTATATTTTTCATTTAAATAGCAACAACAACAAACTTGTAACTTTACATATTGACACAATTAGTTCACAACAACACAACTAAATAACTTTATAACTTTACATATTGATACAATCAGTTTACAAACAACACATGATATTGACACAATTACATATTTTTTACATTTACATATTCACAAAAATACAAAACTATATAACTTTACATATTCACAACAGAACCTTGCAACACAACACATATTTTTTACATTTACATATTCACAACCTTGCAGCATGCCAATTTCACAGTAAATTAAATAATTTTCATCTCGATCACATATGTTAGACTGAAATTGTCAAAAGTACTGTGCGATATAAAATTGGAACATAAATAAGTTAGAATCAAATATATACATAGTTTATATATGAAAATCAAAGTATAATGAAAATATTGTACCGTTTCTGGGATTATAGTTTGATTCATATGAACAATCTTCTTCATGAATCGCAATATGTAGTACATGTGGTATATGTTGTTAGTTTGATGAAGGCACTATAAAATGAAAATATTGTACCGTTTCTGGGATTATAGTTTGATTCATATGAACAATCTTCTTCATGAATCGCAATATGTAGTACATGTGGTATATGTTGTTAGTTTGATGAAGGCACTATAAAATAAAACATATAAGTCAATAAATATTCGTGCATTGATTGTTAATGAAATTTTAAAAGTATATATTTCAAGCCTTTATTTGAATCCATGTGATGTTATTTAACTTTTGCTTCGACATTGTAGCACCCCTTTGACCTCGGAAAACTTGTAAAGCACTATCAAATAAATGTGATTATTATAACATTAACAAACACATTATATATATATATATGTAAGAAATAAATAAAGATAGTCTTAATATCCAAGTGGTTGTTATAATGGTTGTGCAAGGGATCTAAATAGTATATAACTTCAGAGGTCACATTGATTACAAACAACACCCAATGTGCCCTACAACAAGAAAAATTTAGTTGGCAATTTTGTTTACACAACTAATAAATTAAGATCTCCTAAATTTAAAAAGATATAAATAAATAATATATAATTACCCTGAATTATATGGCGCAAGGAACAACGTATCCTTCTCTTTATTTTCCAATAGGATATCTACAACTTATTTCTTTACATTACCAGGATCGAGTTTAAACATTGAAAGCTTATGCGGAGACAATAATAAAAATCTATTTGACAATTTACGCGTGCACACCAACTTCTCATACAAAAACCTTCGTTGAAAAAGTCAAATTAGATTAATTACCAATAAATGCAATTAGAAGTAATTTTTATCTTAAATAAAGTATTTTACCTATTGTATAAGCTGATGACAGTAGCACTCAGCTCCTTATGATTGAGAAGTTCGTATATGTGCTCTTTTTCAAGTAGTTCTTCATACTCATCTCCGAAAATAGCTTTCTCCATGCTCATGATACGTGAATCATTGTTGTCCATATTCATGTTTGCTTGTATGTGAAGACACGACCCAAATCGAGCGGAAAAAATCAGCAATTAAATATAATCAATCATATATCGTGCAATTAAATATGCATATCAATTAAACATACATTTCAATTAAACATACCTTATCAAGGGTAACAATTGTTAATCTTGCAAGATTTTTGGGCCATGCCATTTAACTACCTATTGCTTCTCCCAAATATTTTATATTTCCATCATTGTCCGGTATAGGCAACGGTGCATTTGGTTCAAAAACAATCAAGGGTGATACTTTGACGTGGCCAACAGGGATCAGAGTGTTGTGCAATACTGCTCCCAAAGTATTGTACAATGTTCTTTTTCCAACCTTGCGATGAGTAAGGGAGGATAAATACAGCACGCAAGTAGAGACACCCTAAATTAATGGTTAACACATAAGTATGTGAAATAATTAGGTTGAATGAATTTCTTATTTTATTAAGCAATTAATTACCCTGGGAAGACTTTTAAGACCAATGATGCAACTAGTGTTTTCACTCTCCATTTGTATTTCATGATTGAGCTTATCTGGAAGTTTTTTTTCTTTATTCGTCTTCACCAAGAATGCCACTTGCTCTGTTAGGACTTTGAGATTCTCTAATACTTTCTCATTAGATAGATTTGGGCGCTTCTCTTGTGAAAAATAGCGGGTTGGAGTTACGCCAAATCCTTTCCCCCCTCACGCGGCTGGAACATTCAGGAACATTAAATACTTAACGAGTATGTCCCTGCAACTAACTTGTTTGTTGTCCTCTTGATTTTCAGAACTTTGTTCTAGATTCTCCTAAAATACACGTAAGATTAAATCAATAAGTTCAATATCATTTTTAAAATAAAATATTAAAAAAAAATAATAAAGTGATAATATACTTATACAAAGTTCTATTACTTTTTGAACATTTTCGTTATCAACCACTCCATCTTTATTTACGCGAGCCTCCTTCCACAAAATATGACGACCCAACGGTTGATCAGATTGGGTCTCTTGTAGTTATTCACTAAGACATAAACAAAAGCAATTAGTTATGATCATAAACAAAATATTAGTTAGAAACTATAGTTTATAATTTACCACATTATATAAAAGTGATGTTTACTTACAATTTTTTGCTCTTAACGTGTGTATCCCATATGAGATTTTTTGTATAGATGAGTTGGATTTTTGGCCCTCTCGTGATTTTCCATACTTATACTCTATATAAAAAAATTAACAATCGTTTAACAATTTAAAATACACTATGAATATGAATAACCATAAATGCTAATAAATTAATCACTTACCACAAACGCGGGGTTGGCATGTTTAGCTACAAATGTGCTACATTTGTCATTTGATATATAGTGTTTATATATTTTTGGTGCTTCAACATTCATATTTCCATCACTGTCTCTTAGGTAGCAGTTTGACAGATGAGATCTAAATCCCTGGGAACTGTTGGGCTCAATTGGCTGGCCACTTTCATTCTATCCCACCTAATAAACTCAAATTTTATGCCATTTATTCTTGCTTTTATAACATTTTACATAATGGTTGCACCACATTTAACTTCATTTTCATAAGTCTTAGTGTTGAAAACTTTCTCATTTTGACGATCCAAAGCCTTGTTAGAATCCTTTTATCTACAACAAGTTCAACATGCAGTTCAGTATAACTTCAACAAGTTCAACATGCAGTAGTCTAAGTACGTAGCAGTATAAGTTCAACAAGCATTTTAGTTACAACAAATAATTAATAAATACAATACTTGAAGAGTGAGAATAAATATGTAGGGTTCATAGGGTTACAGCTTCGTTTAAGAATGAATAGCGAGAATGCGCAGAAACACGAACGATTCATAGGACAGAGTATGGATCGCATAAATACGTAATGAGGGTTACGTATTTCAATGAGAAGAGTACGTAATAATATTCGTAGGGATGGTAACAAAGATGAAGATGGTTCGCAATATGTTTCATAGGGACAATAGTGTTCGCAATGAGAAGGACAATGAAGAGGAGGACCCTGAACCATAATGAAGTTTACGTAATGAAGAGGAAACTGAAGCAGTTTATTGTTATATATAAAACCCTATTACAATGTTTTTTTGAAAGAGCGATGTAAAAGACTTCTTTATTTTCTTTTTTAAAAGTCTATTACACCGCTTTATTAGAAGCTTGTTAAAGCGCTTATCCAAAAGCGCTATAATAGACCTCCTTATTTTATTTTTTAAAAGCTTATTACAATTCTTTTCCAAAAAGCGCTTTAAAATACCTCTTTCCTTTAAATGAGAAGGACAACAGACCATTTATCATCAGCAGGATCAGTGACATAATACTTGTTGAGCTTGCGACGCTAAAATAAACGGCTCATCTTTGTATCTCACTCTATGCAAGCAAGAACCCTGACTCATCAATCCGAACTCCATTATTATTATCGACCCACTTGCAACCAAATATGGGAAAATAAAACATTACGTAGTCTATGTAATACCCCGATTTTTAACAGCGAGAGTGTATTTTTTTTTTAAAACAAATTCATAAAACAAAGAAATAAATAAGGAAATACCTTTGGATAAATAATTAAGTCAATATAATTTACAAGCAGCGGAATAGTTTTTCGAAATATGAATCCAAAGTATTTACACATCAAAACATGGTACATGGAACCCATCGAAAATAACATGTCATGCTGACAATATTAGTATAGGTACAGTCTTCCAATTTAAAATAAACGCAATTCAAAAGGAAGACATTTGTTCCCTCTATGTCAACCTAATCTGATCATTCTACAACAAAAAAAACTATACACCCTGAGTGATCTCCACGCGCCCCGTAAGATCCTCCTAACATAGCTCCATTCAGGCGTTCCCATCTACATTCCCATCCACAGGGTACGAACCGGTAGGATTGTCCTGGCTCTCATATGATGGCAAAGCCCAGATTTCCACAATAATTATAACGGGTCACCAACCGAAATTAGCAATTAACACATAACATTTAAGTTTTCAAATGCACAAAATAGCCTTTCAACTTAGAATGCACCTTAAAAGGGTTTTCCATATGCTAAAAGTTCATATAATACTCGCCAAATAAAAATGAAATCAAACTAAGGTTTTAAATCAATCAAATAATAAACAACTGACCAATCCATTGATGAATCAATTGAGCAAGCGATTGTCTGACTCAGAATAAAAGTTTTTACTCAGCAAATCGATTGGGAAATCGATTTCTTAAAGATTTTCAGTGAAAACTGCATTCTGGGTTTAAATCAATCGATTGGGAAATGGATTGGAAAATCGATTGGGAAATCGATTTTCTTAAATAGCTGAGTCCCTGTAACTTGCCAAATCGATTGGCAAATCGATTTCTTAAATAGTTGAGCCCCTGTAACTTGCCAAATCGATTGGCAAATCGATTTCTCAAATAGCTGAGCCCCTGTAACTTGCCAAATCGATTTCTTAAATAGTTGAGCCCCTGTAACTTGCCAAATCGATTGGCAAATCGATTGTGTTCAATATCTTTTAACAGAATCGATTGGGAAATCGATTTTTCTGAAGTATTTCTAAAACTACATAACTGAATCGATCACCATTGCACACAATTCCAAAACATAACACTTAGCACTTATAATATAATCACTACGACATCATGAGCTTCGAAATAGTTTTGCAATCAAACATATTATCACACAATTCAAAAACATCCACACTTAGCAATTACAACGCAATTACCACAACATCTCAAGTTCAAATACTCAATCATAATCTTGAATAAAACACGACTCGTGTGCCAAGCACCCTAATGCAATGCGTATATGCCAAAATGCATGGACTCGTAACTCCAAACCAAAACCCTCCTCGAAGGGCCGTAAATCATAATTGTACCTCCTATCACAGGCCAAAGTACGAAATTACCGAGGTGCCACCTATTACGGGTCAACACGATTTACTAAAAATGTGCAGTCTATCGTAGACCTTACACGATGCGACAATCCCCGCAAGGATAAGATGAACCAACAAATCACATGGAATCATCTTATGGCCCATGGATAAGATGAACCAACAAATCACATGGAATCATCTCGTAGCCCATGGATAAGATGAACCAACAAATCACATGGAATCATCTCATGACCCATCCGGTCACCACTATCACCATGGCCCATCCGGTCGCCATGTACTATGAAATGCATGAGCATACTCTGACTCTATCCACTACAGTCGTTAAGTAAATGCAGATATTAAAAGATTCCCCATTTTAAATACTCATTTAACTCTAACAATTTTCACGATAATCATTATGTAAACAAAGATATTAAGAGGTTCCCCATTCTTAATACTCATTTAACTCTAACGATTTTCACTGCAAACATTAAGTAAACAGAGATATTAAAAGATTCTCCATTTTTAATACTCGTTTAACTCTAATGATTTTCACGACAAACATTAAGTAAACAAAGATATTAAGAGATTCCCCATTCTTAATACTCATTTAACTTAAACGATTTTCAGTGCAAACATTAAGTAAACAGAGATATTAAAAGATTATCCATTTTTAATACTCGTTTAACTCTAATGATTTTCACGACAAACATTAAGTAAACAAAGATATTAAGATATTCCCCCTTCTTAATACTCATTTAACTTAAACGATTTTCACTGCAAACATTAAGTAAACAGAGATATTAAAAGATTCCCCATTTTTAATACTCGTTTAACTCTAATGATTTTCAAATTCCACACAGAACATACTCAGACATATTTACAAATTCAATCCACAATTCACACCAAATCACATCGGTTTATTTTTCCACAAAATCCACTCAAACACATCTCAGATTTCATAAGTATCAATTGTGAACACGTCGAATACAACGACACAAATCAACACAACCCACCACTCGAACACAACAAATTTCATTTACTCAAAATCATACATAAATGGGTTAAATTCATTTCCCACGAAACATTCATCAATATCACCAAAACCCAACTCTAAGATTTTACCCATAAAAGCATTAGATTCATTTTCCCCAAATCAACACTTTAACCATAACAAAATTCTTTTCCACACAACCACAGATAAGTCCCTAAATGCAAACTAAAAGTTTGGAAGGAGCCCTTACCTTCACGTTAGCTTTAACGTGCGATTAAGGTACCGCGAGTAAATCCGGTAAAATCTCCACTCGCGACGTCGCTTCCAAAGTTGGTTCCCTAGCACCGTAGTGTGGTAGTGAGCAACTTTCCCTTCTATCTCTTCGCAAAACAAAGCTTAGATCTAGATGAAATGTGGAGGTTTGTGTTTGACGGTTTTGAAATCCCTAACTTCGTTTTCGAATCCGGGAAGAAGGAAGAAGCTGGGAATTTGATCTTTCTCACCCACTAAGCCTTGGGTTTCTTTTCTTGAACTAAAAGGAAGCCAAGAAAACAAAAATGGAAGAAGAAGGGAGAGAGTTTCACGCGAGGCAGCGGAAGAAGAAGGATTCTGTTTTCTTTCTCTTTTCCTTTCTTCCTTTTTCCTTCCTTTCTATTTCTTTTCTTTTTCCCTCCACACAAACATATATATATATATATATATATATTATAATTAACAAATATCTCAAAATATTTAGATATTTATTAAAATTACCATCTCACTCATAACTTCTCAAACCACTTTTTGTTAAAAATATCTACTATCGTCGCAACTCAATTGACAGATGCAATTTTTAGCAGTCCGAGATATTTTTAACGAAACTGCTCAGAATTTAATTCATCGTAAAGGATTCACCGCACTTAATTTAATTTATTTATCGACGAACAATTTTAATTGAGGTATCAAAATATATTTTTGGACATTTAAGCTCACAAAATATTAATAACTTGGCTAAAAAGCCTCCGAGTTCAATACCCAAACTACACTAAAATACATAAAGTATAATTCAGAATTATGGGTCTTACAGTCTAACTCCCATATGCGCTTTCATCTCTGTGAAATTGATCCGGGGTCTATATCAAACTTTGACTTTATGTGATTATTTAACCATATTAAAAAACTTCGATTGTGCTCTCGAGGTATCCAATTTTGACTCCTATACATGATTAAACTAGATAGCTGATCCATGTGTATTGTAACATATAGTTGAACCTCATCATCATTGTGCAGAACATACAATTGTGTCTGCTCCCATTCTGTCCTTGATATAGTCATTAATTTGTTTCCAATTATATGTTCTCCTGATATTCTTCCCGAATGACGAGACATAGGAAGCCCTATGGATTCAACATTGGACAGATATTCAGTACAAAATTTAGTAGTTTCTTCGAGAATGTACCGTTCAACAATACAACCTTCTGGTCGACTTCTACTTTTTACATACCCTTTTAATATTTTCATATATCGTTCTATCAGATACATCTATCTCATATAAGTTGGCCCGCAAAGTTGTGTCTCCTTAACAAGATGAACAATAAGGTGAACCATTATATCAAAAAACGAGGGTGGGAAATACATTTCAAGCTCACACAAAGTAACAACAATTTCCCTTTGCAATGTCGGTAATTTCTGAGGATCGATCACTTTATTACAAATTTCCCTAAAGAAGAAACATAATTTAGTTATGGCTCGTCAAACTTTTTCAGGTAAAATGGAACGTATACCTATTCGTAGGAAATACTCCATTAGAATATGACAATCATGGGTCTTCAAAACTTTTAACTTAAGGTCATTCATAGAGACAATTTTTATTGTTTGAAAAGTATCCTTCTGGAACTTTAATTTTGTGAAGAAATTTACATAAAACAATTTTTTCCTTTCTAGATAGAGTATGAGTGGCTGGAGGTAGATATCTGCGATTTCCTTTCTTTACGGGACTCAATTCATTTATTATTCCCATATCGACCAAGTACAATCTTGCATTAATGCCATCTTTAGACTTTCCTTCAACATTGAGTAACGTACCAATAACACTATCAAATACATTTTTTTCAATATGCATCACATCGAGGAAATGTCTTATATACAATGACTTCCAATATGGCAATTCAAAGAAAATTGACTTTTTCTTCCACCTAGTTTTGATCAGCTCTCCCGTAAAAGGTTCGCCAAATTTATTGGTCAAACCTTGTACTTTTTCAAGTATTTGATATCCAGTCGGTGTTAAAGGAGCTTTATCTTCCACTGGTTTTCCGTTGAATGCATTTCTCCACCCACGATACTGATGACTATAAGGTAAAAATCTACGATGTCCAAGAAATACATTCTCAAAATTTGTACTCTCTTCACATATAGGGCATGCACACTGACCTTTAATGTTATATCCTGATAAATTACCATATGCTGGAAAATCAATAATTGTGCCGAACAACATAGCCCTCAAATTGAAATATTCGTTCTTATACCCATCATAAACTTCCACACCTATCTCCCACATATTTTTTAAATCTTCAATTATAGGAGTCAAGTATACGTCGATATCATTCCCTGGTTGTTTGGGTCCAGAAATTAACAGAGACAACATCATAAACTTACGCTTCACACATAACCATGGAGGTAGGTTATAAATCAACAAAATCACAGGCCACGTGCAGTGTGAGATGCTTTGAAGACCATGTGGATTCATTCCATCAGTAGAAAGTGCAAGTCGTAGATTTCTTGACTCTATCCCGAATTCAGAATACTCGTGATCAATTTTTGTCCATTGTGGAGAATCTGCAAGATGTACAAACTTTCCATCTCTAATTCTTTCATCTGCTTGCCATGTCAAGTGTTTTGAATCTTCTTCACTACGATATATGTGTCTAAATCTTGGTATTATAGGAAAATACCACATGACTTTTGCTAGAGTTGATTATTTCTTCTTATATCGAGAGACATTGCATTTCGAACACGCCTTTAGTAATTCATATTCATTTCGAAATAAAATGCAATCGTTAAGACACGCATGAATCCTCGTAGGTTTGAGTGGGAAGTTCATTATCATCTGGCAACATATCTTTTAAGAGTGTTAATAATTTTATGAAGCTTTTATCAGACCATCTATTACTCGCTTTTAAGTTGTACAACTTTAATATCACTGACAGTCTTGTGAATTTAGTACAACCATTATACAATGGTTTCTCTGCATCACTCAACAAACTCTCAAACATTGTAGGGCAATCCCGAAGATCTTCTTCAACTGCTTTTGCAATCTCCTCAACTCAGTCCGGCTCATATGCATCTGTGTCGAAATCAGTTAAAGCATATGTCGAACCATTCTCAAAATTAATGTTTCCTATTTTTTTTTCTCAACATGTCTTATCCAACATGTATAGCTTAGATCAATTTCATACCATACTAAATATCCTTCCAATTCATCTTCTCTAACGCATTTTCCAAAACAACATTTTAAACAAGGACTAACGACTCTATTTGGATCTTTTGCATTCTTCACTACAAATTCAACAAACTCTTTTCCTCCATTTTCATACTCTTTTGACAATAGATTGACAGACATCCATTTCCGGTCCACTTTATATGACCTATATAAATACAGTCACATAAATAATAAGCTACTGATAACATTATACCAATATATAGTACACATATCTAATATTTGAAAAAGGAAACCAAGGTCCAAATCTGATTTCAAAACAGAACAAATCAACAAAATTCAAAAAAGAATAGATTTTATATGATTTATTATGTAACAATTTACTATTTTTAGTGACAACAACAAATTAATAAATATAGTACTTGAGACAAGGTATCCAATTTTTTTTAAAGGAGGAGCAGTAGATGGGTGCACAGTAGAGGAGAGGAGGGTTAGCAGAGTAGAGGAGATGAGAGTTCGTAAATTTGTTTTAAATTTGTTTTTATTTATTTCAAGTAAATAATTTTTATTTAAAGTGCAGGATTTTACAACGCTTGTATTATAAGTGCTCAAATATGTCCTTTAATTATGTGAAAGCGCAAGTTTTTTACTGCGCTTGTATAAAAAGCGCTCTAATAGGTCATTTAATTATGTGAAAGTGCAAGTCTTTTACAACACTTGTCAAAAAAACTCTTTAACAGCTATGTGAGGGAACTTCAATTTATAGTGCTTTTGAAAAAGCGCTATAAAAGTCTTGTAAATATTATGTGCAAGCAACTATGTGACCCTATATGATCCTACAACAGCGTTTTTTTCACAACGCTTGTCAAAAAAACGTTGTTGTATCTTCTGTTATTTTTAAAATATTATACAACAGTGCTTGTATTTAATAAGCGTTATAAAAGGCACACTATAAAATGTCATTTTTGGCGTAGTGAATATTTGAATTGACCTAGTAAAATTTAGAAAATATGACAAAGATTTCATCAAAACATAAGTCAGAAAAGCATTATGCCATTCCAAAGCATTTAGGAATAAGATAACAAAAAAAACATGTTTTCAATAAGCACAACCATTGAGCTATTCAGAACAACATCATTCTAGAAAATCTGCCAAACAAAAGAATCAATAGCCAACATAGTATAGAGAGATAGAGAGAGTGAAAATTTGCCAAACAAAAGTTGATGGAAAATAAATCTCAAAGTCTGAATTGAGCTTCAAATAAAGCTAGCTTCAAAGAACCCACAAAACAAAAATACACAATATCATTCAAGATAATAGATTCAAACCAGCCACTAAATTGTTGTTGTTTTAGGGTTACTTATAAAGGAATGTTCGTTACGCTGTCGATGAAGAAGTGTTGTGTTGCCTCGTCGCTAGAGAGAGGGGAAGCAGCGTCGTGCAACTCGTTATAGGGCACGATAGTTACTTTTTATCTTCTTTCAGAGATTGAGAATTGAGAGATTTGGGATTATTTTTAGAATATTTAGGGTTGCAATTCGCGGGACTTTTAAAAATCAGAAAGCGGAGCTTTAGAAAATGATAACGCGCGTCCTACATATTTCTTTGACGGTTGAGGAAACCAGCCGCAAAGATGATCGAGGGCGGTTTTGTCGAAACCATCTAACCATCAATTTTCATGCAGTCTCATTGTAAACACACAAATATTGACACAAATAATATCATGTATTCAGAAGAAAAAGAATTATGATAAGTATGGAGGGATAGTTTTTATACAGATTTATTTCATTAACCACCTAAAATATTTTATTAACAATTAAAATAAAAATCATTAGTCACTTATTTAACTTGTTATAAACTACTAAAATGTAAAACACAAAAAGATGAATTTTGTTGAAGTTATTAATTTATAAACGAAATACTGATGAAAAAAAAAAGTTATCGTGTGTGAATTTTTAAAGATAAAGAGTTTAAACAGAAAAAAATAAATAAATAATAATTGAAATGTTACAATAAATTAAATAAGATAAAAGATATCTCATGGGTTTTTACGTATACTAAAGAAATATTAAACACAATCATAAATGAAAAAACAAAATCATACAAATAAAAAATGTAAGTGATTAATTTTTTAGCAAGAACAGCAAATAATCAATTTCCTTGACAATGTAAAATAAACATCCACAATACTTGGTAAGGTCACACCAACTCATCAGTAATTCCAAATCTAGGTGAAATATTAATCAAAGTGAATATGCATATACTATATCAAGGTACTATTAATGAAGCATTTCATTTCTAACCTATCCTTTAGAAGCTCAAGCCATTCTAGACAAGGAAGCATGTGACTATGAATAATTAAGACCGGACAAAATACAAATACACGGATGCTGTTATTTGCCAAGTGCAAGCTCCTTCCAAGAAATTACATTCATATCCTATATGACCTCAAAGTATACGTCACAAGAGAAAAGTAAATTTGAGAATTAATAGAATACAGAAAGTGGCAACTGGTGTTGTTTTGGTCAAATTTTCAAGAGGAGAAATCAGCCACCAAATGAGTCCAAACTTACACAAGTGATAGACAATTCAACTACGGAACTAAAAAAATTCATGGTTGTAATTTGTATTAAAATTAATTTAAAAAAGAGTGTATAAAGCATCTAATTAAAATATTCAAAAATTAGATTAAAATCATGAACATGGGCCTTTTAATCTCTATAATTGACTTTAGGGTTCAGCCAATTGATGATAGTTAGATTAAGAGATAGAAAATTTATCTCTCTTAATCTAACGGTCTAGATGTTCTATCATTTTAAATGTATAACTATCTTAAAGGTCACAATAAAATAGTTTATGATTTATCGAAAGTATAAAAATCTATGAATTTGAACTCATTATTTTGCAGTGGAATGTAGAGCCGTTTGATTAAGATCAAATGACTCTTGTACCGTACAACGGTTGTAGACGATCTATAAAATTTTATGTATTTAGATCATTTTCGTTGCACCGATTTTGACTAAAAGAGATAACTTTCCTCTCTTAATCAAAGAACTCTAAATGATAGGAGTGAGGGAATTAAGGAGTTGAGTGATAAGGAGGTTATGTATTCGATCTCGACCCACAACAAAGCATTACAAATATTAAAAATATTATGTACTAACATTAGCACACTACAAGAAAACATATCTATACTTATAGAAAATTACCAACGAATTTCAGTTCGTGAGTAAATTATTTGGTATCTACCGAAAAACTATGTATAGTATTCATAAAATAAATTGATTTTTTAAAATTAATTTCCAAACTTATTGGATGGGTAAAATAAATAAAAATCTATGGGGTAGAAAAAATGCAACATGCATTAAAGTTGTTTAAACTTTTTTCGTGTTGTGTTTACCTTAACTTCTCCGTAGGTAAATAAAGAGAATAATTTTAATTGTTTTATAGATTGTATGTGAGTAATATGCAAGTATAATTTTGTTTATTAATTTATTTTTTTGTTAGAAGATTTTTTTATTGAGTTAAAAAAAATGTTTATGTGAAATAATTTCACATTTTCACATAACTAAAAAATTCACTCATTTTCACTAGATTAAAAAAACTCATTCATTCTCCATTGTCTCTATAGAACCCTATGAAGTAGTAATGTCAATTTACAAGAAAGAGGATATGAATTGTAAATTCGCCTTTTGAAAACGGAGAACGTTTTTTGTTAGTGAAAAACACACAATTTAACTTATCTATTTTATTTGACAATCAAAAGACTAGAAATAAATAGAGATAAGGGAAGAGATATCACACAGAGATATATCCTGGTTGACCCAACTTGAGTTACGTCTAGTCCTCACAATTGTAAGATTTTTCACTAAGCGTGGAAAACGGAGAACAATCTTGGTTTTTACACCACCAGTTCAGATCAACCTTGATTTGTTATACAACTTTGTTTTTCCACCCATAAAGACTTTTAACAGTTTACCTTTCAATCTTTAGAAAATATTTGTACACTTACCCTTTTAACCATAAAAGGATTTTCTACAAACTACTCAAATTATATTCCACACTATAGTCTTGAGTTTACAATATGATGATTTAAAGTGTTTGGAAGAATCTGAGTAATCTCAACACTTGTTTGAGGTTAGCTTCTTTACAAAAGATTTAGTAGAATAACTCTAAGAAATTGAATGAGGACAAAACTGATTCTTTTTTGTGTGAATGACAGACTTTTAAGTATATGAATGCAAATAGGTGATGGATTTTCTTAGCACTTGAAGTTATAATTTTCCTTTGAGCTTGGCCTTCCTTTTATAGATTTTAGGAAGGTTGATGACAGCCAAAAGAGCCGTTGGAAAGTGTTCTTCTATAATGTGTCAAATTTGGATCAAAGACCAGACTTTATGAATTAAAAATGTGCATGCCTTTGAACTGCTTCTGTAAGGGGAATGATTGGTCTGAAGTTTCTCATTCTTGGACAACTTTGATTATGTTTAATGATCATTTGATTCTCAAATATATGATTGATGCATTCCGTTCAAGATAGTGTTTTGATTCGCACAAAACAGATTGGAGAATGATTGTTGAACATTCTAGAGACTATTTAATCATTCTAGAGACTGATCTGATCATTTTGGAGACAAATCTAATCATTCTTCATTTTTCCTTGAATAGTGATATGTGGATAGTATTCCATGAACCTTTCCTTATAGGTGCATGTATCTCAAATATAAAGCTGAAGGATATGTTTCAAGAACGTTCTTGATAGTCAAGTTGGAGAATGATTAGTCTTGTTTGAACTTGCTTGATTCATCATATTCCATAGCTTTTCAACTTTGTATTTTGAATTGATTCTTTGCTAAGATGGATCCTTTCTTTATATTCCTTGAAGAGTACTGATTATATGATTGTGAAATATAGAAGAAATGATTGTGAAATTCAGGAGCAATTTCTTCTTCAATAGAGGAGATCATTTGTTCTTGAAATTTCAGAACTGTTGAAAACGTTCTCCGTTTTCCAGGCTTCTCTCAAGAACATTCTCTGTTTTGTTTGTTCATTTTTTCTTTCTCTTTAATGTGATTTTGCTTGTAATACTTGATACATATCTTTAATTAACACACTTAAACACACATGTTAAATACCAAAACACTTAGAATCATAATTATAAGTCTTAATTAACTTTTGTTTAGTTATCATGAAAACATTAATTTGGGATTTTGTCTCAACACCCTAAACCCTTCTTCTTCTAACCTCCTCCAGATTGCAACCTTCTCCAACCTAGATTGGCGCCGCTCCGTTGACTCAGACTGCTTTGGCCTCTGCCTCAACATTCACTCTCTCTCATTCGCATGTTATCCCTTGTTTTGTCTCGTTCGCTCTGTCTCGTTCTCTCGTTCAATTTTCTTTTTTATCTTTTGCTCTCTCTCTCTCTCTTTCATTTGCTCTCTCTAATTTATTCTATTTTCATGATTATTTGTTGAGTAAAGGAAAAAAGAAATGGCTTATTAATTGATTTGCAAACCCTATAACTCGTTCTCCGATTTTGTTTTGGCACAACTCACTAAAATCCCTAATATCTCAAATCCGTTATTTCACATGTAAGAATATGAAAATCCCTAACTCTTGTAGTTGAATTGTGTTACAACAATGTGAATTGGTTATGCTATTTACATATTATTTTTTGTATGAAAACTTAGTGTAGTTTGTATATGAAGTGAAATTTGAGTTTGCCGCTCTTCCCTTTTCAAATGAGTCTTTAGTTTTCCTTCCATAGCTTCATGTTTCGTTTCCGTCGGTGATATTTTACCTACGAGGCAATTATCTACGAACCAATGTCCGTGGGTATTCTGTGAGTAATCTATAATTACCTATAAATGTTTCGTGGATAAAGTCAAAATAGCATGTTTTCTTGTAGTGGCATTTGAAAAAATAATAATAATCAAATGGCTCTAAGTATGTTGTATAGTTAATTGGTTATAGCACAAATTTTACACCATGAGTGGATCAGAATAAAACTCTTCAAGTATATTCATGCTAATTTTGAACAAGTTTTTTATTAGTCTATTTTTAGTGTTTGGTCCTCATAGCGTCGTCTATAAATACCACACTACCAAACTCAAACATGCACAAAGCAAAAGAGCAAGAGCAAGATAGAAAGAGAGCTCATTACTTTTAAGTTTAAGAGATGAAGAACTTCCCAATTATCAGCTTGGAGAGACTCAATGGTGAGCAAATAAAAGATACCATGGAAAAAATAAAAGATGCTTGTGAGAATTAGGAATTTTTTTAGGTACTTTCAAGAACACAAATACAACTTTTATTTATAGAATACATTCCCCTCCAAATATTTGTTCATGTTATGTAACTTTTCTTATTGTTTCTTTCTTATTCCTGTTATATTGTTAGAATGTGACCCACACATTGCGCGTCTATAAATATATATATTGGCATTTGTAATTATTATATTGTAAATATATTATTTTGTTTAATAAATTAAAAACATAACGATTAAATATAAAATGAAAATATTAACATTTTCAATTTATAAAAAATAAACGGAGAATGATTTTTTTTTCATAAATTTTATTTTATTTTAATTATATATACCCTTTAATTTTTT
>JBBPBT010000850.1:24322708-24337428 GCA_037974875.1 Cicer bijugum | reverse complement strand
TATTTTTTTTTATATATGTTAGTGTAACTTACGTCATATTTTATTTGTATTTATTAGACAATAAATTACAATGATTACATTTGTATTAAAAAGTTATAATATATTTCGACTACAAATAACACATTTTATATATCAATAAATATAATGATAATGTACATAATTATTATTTTGTAAAAGAAGAATAAAAATAACATTGAACTTTAGAGTTTAGACTTCCATATTAGTAATTTTTTATTCAGACATGTGTGTGAATTTATGGTTACTAATGTTGTCAATTGTTATTATTACTTTTTCTTTTACAAATTTATTTACATTTAAGTTTTATTATTGTAACTTACGTGATACTTTATTTTACGTGATACTTTATTTCCTTGTAACTTACGTGATACTTTATTTGTATTTATTAGACAATACATTACAATGATTATATTTGTATTAAGAAAGTAACATAACAACTTTAAGTTTTATTAAAAAATAAAATAATAACATTAAGACTAATCAAATTTTCATATTATGTATAGAACTAATATTATATATGTATATATTTTTTGAAATGCAATATCATCTTAGTACAATAACAAAACAATTAACTAAGATAGAAGAAAATCAACAAAATTCCAATGTCACCCCATTGAGACAACTGATCTAAAACTAAAAAATCCGGTTTTTAAACCATTCCAAATCTCAAAAGCAAGCCAAAAACGGTTTAGAGAAGGCAAATCAGAATTCACCCAAGCCTTACATGAACACTAGGACTATCCTTACTTTTGGTGTTTGGAGATGGGAGAGAAGAACTACCAGAAGCGTCTTTAGGCTCGAAACCGTCCATTTTCTTCCAAATACACCACTATCGCCAGGATTATTGCTGTTAGGACTGTTTTCCCGGACACTGATCAGATGCACCAAAATTCCGCATGAACCAACGGTACCATATCTTTTTCGCGTGTAATCTCACTTGGTCTTTGTTGTCCAACGTCCCTTTAAACCTACCTTTCGAGTTTAGATAGTCGAGATGAATGCTCACCAATACAGCTGGAACGTGTTCAGGAGAGAAATCGTCATACAAAGTTTTCATCTCTTTGACAGCGTCGGAAAAAGACATATAGCTCATGAGACGTAAACGGGAGTGTAAGATCCGTAATGCATCAAAATCTTCACCCGAAGTATCCTCAGCAGTTTTTCGTCCTGCTCTAGATGACGATAGTTTCTCTTCCGCCTCGGCGGCTAGTTTCAAGTCGCTGTCAATGGCAGTGGTCGCAAGATCAACATCGCGGATTCTTAAGTTGAGGTTCTCCCTCTCCACCTGATCCGCCCAACTAGAAGCCACACTAAATCTTTCTGTGATATCACGTTTCTTTTTCACTGCCCTTGGCCTCCGAACATTACCATCACCATCCACTGGAGCGTTTGCATTAGCTTTCACGCTAGTCCTTGGCACAAATGAACTAGGAATAAATACCGGGTTGTCCTTTAAGATTATGCGGATGGCGGATTTCTCAGCTATAAGGGGAGGGTTCACACGAGCATTTTTGAAAGAGAAATCCTTTATAACCCCAAAGCTGTTATCCACAACGGCATCATTAGACGTTGGCTTTGCCGAGTCTTCTGGTTGTGGTTCTAAAAACTTTTCACCAAAAATACTAGCATCTTCACCATCACAAACCTTGTAGTGTCCGGCGATTGTCGGTCCTGAAAAACGGATATAACCAACCATAGGCCCAACATCACCACAGGTAATTGGAGCTTCACCCACACCGATGACTTTACACCTACGTCTTTTGTATTTACAGTAGTTGTCTAAGTCTTGGAGTGATATTCCAAATTGTAAAACTCTGTCACGAAAGGAGTCATCACAAGCGTCCACAAAATCCCTCCACAATGTGACAAGAGATTCATCAGTCATAGATTGAATTGTCGTCAACAAACACAAGTTTCTGTCTGGCACTAAGTATTTTGGGTCAACAAATAGATCATTAGTGGTAACGTCCCTTCTACCATCGCTAGAAACTTCACTAACCACATCATCGATGTCCTCCAAAGCAGGCATGTCAGAAAAATCTGCTAGCTGATCGCTAACCTTACAATCGCGACTGTCCATTTTTCTCTCTTTTACACGCGAAACTCTTGTGTACTTGATCTTTTGACTCTTATCATCGCTGGCTCTAATCACTCTTTTTCTGCGTATAACAAGGTTCTTATTAAGATACCTTGTGAGCCAATCGTGACCGTCATCCTCATCATCGTCTCTTCTTTTGACTTTTGGTCCATTATCAGGCCTGCAAAAGAAAGTGATGATCACCGTCACTACCAACATGATACGGAAAATAAAAGTGTGCAGACCAGCAAGAAACAAATACACTTGAGGGTGTAGAAAAATACCGGGCTGTCCCACGGAACAAAGCAAAAATATCCAAAGACAACACACCAACTGTTCTTAGGAGCCTTAGAAAAACAGTGATACCAACATAAACATAGAAGAAATAACGGGCATAACTCACAACACGAAAAACCATTGCGCATATCTCATGCCAAGAAGGTGTATGAACCCGTGGAAATCTACCGATGTGGTGTTGGAAAATCCTACTAACACGGAACATCAAAGAGTTATCCATTGGAGAAACACCATCATCGCCTGGAGTATCGTCAGACCCACCAGTAATAACCATAGGATTCGTTATGTGAGATTTTATCTTTTCAACAAAGATCTCAGCACTACCACCCCTCTCATACAGCAACACACATTCTTGACGATGTCTAGACAATGCCACGACTGCCATAGAGCTAAGGTTAAATAACTCTTCATCGGCATTCATTATTACCAGTTTGACCTTATCATAGGTAGCACCTTGATTGGCCCTTACGGTTATCTTGTCAGCCGTCCGCCGAGACATCCCAAAACGCCAAGCAGTTGCGTACTTGAAAAAGATGGGGGTGTGGTCAGCATAATTGTCATAGTGATCAATATCACCATCAAAAACATAACCAACCCTCATGTTGGTTGCTCTCATATTATACCCATAACCAGTATTCAATACCGCGACAACATCAGAAGGGTTCCTATAGTTTTTAACTAGTTCATGAGACCGCAATTCCTCAATATCTATCTTACTAGCGATAGATATTCCCTTGACTCCATTGACTAAACCCGTCAGTCTGTGATCACCTACCAAAACAATCTCATCAGCAGCACAACGGAGGGCAATAATAACAAGGCATTCATAAGGAAAAGCGGTATATTCATCAACGTAAACTGTTGTGTGATTTTGTGCTTCGAGAGCGCTGTGTTGTGTGCGAAACAACAAACTTGCTCTCCTACCATCTACGGGGTGAGTAAACCTAGCATAGTCCTCTTTCAATCTTGAAAAAGGCGCAACGACCAAATCATCGTGTTTAGCTAACCCTCGAATGGCATAAGATTTTCCAGTACCAGGAGGACCACAAATGTAGCGAACCCTAGCAGTGTGGCTAGGTGCAACACTAGGCACATACGACAGCGCTCTCTCTTTTATGAGCTTTAAACCAGGCGGATCCTCATCCGTTTGTGCAAGGGAGACTCTAAAGTTTTTAAGTTCCTCATCAGTAAGTCGAAATTCATGGAAAGTCTCTGCCGGTGCTGAACTCTTACAACGAATAATTTGCGACCCCAAACAGGCCATCTGCTCCATGCAATAGGAACACTCGTCCTCAGTTTCATCATCGTCATACTCTGCAAAATCAAATTTGTCCGGGAAAAGATGTTCCGGATCTGGGCCAGTGTATACAAGATTCGTCATTTCTCTGCGCTTAACCGCACATTTCGAGTCAACAACTTGCCAGTACTCATCAGGTAGATCAATGACGAGCATCTTATGGTAATCTTTGTCGGTCATGAACAAACTAAGTACATTTCTGAAAGGAGCAGCCACTTTATTAACCGCCCTTTCGATCAACATTAAGAAAGGATTAAACTTAGCATCCTTAATCTCCTTCTCAAACATCTCATATTGTCCAAGCCTATACAAAGCGCAAAGATGCACAACCTGCGCAAAGTCACCAATTAAGGCAGGGTTGACAAGCCAGACACGTGAAAGCTCTTTGGTCACTAAGGACATACCCATGGTTTTCCTTCTTATATACACACAAATGTTCCTATGACACAAAGAATCTTTAGATATATCTAAAGCATAGTTGATAGCATCATCAAATTCTTCACGTCTAACTCTGAAGTAGACCAACTTATCCAACATCAATTTACCTTCCTTACTAATCGATCTTCGGATGTTAAGCAACTTAACCGTCATTAACTCCTTCGGTAGGACCCTACAGCTAACAAAACTGTCATTACTCTGTGCCCTATACATACGAACCATAGCCATTGGACCAGCCCTAGATACTATCTCAACCCCAATTGTAAGATCTTTAACATCTATGACTGTTTTTCTCATTAAGGTAGCCCACCTGCTGGTTTTGTGCTTATATCCATTGGAATAGCCGTTGTAAGCCAACAAGGAATAGTCACCTTCAATCCTGTACTTATAAGCCTCTTGTGCGATGATCTCGGGAAAAATAAGCTCCCAGGGTAAACACATGTAACCAATAGCATGTGTGGCGTTAGTAGTCCTGAATATCTTATACCAATCATACTGTGAAAAATTGTAACCAACATCTTCAAAGACAATTCTGTCGTAAACACATTTACTGTGGTTATCGGGACCCAGGTACTCATCCTCAAAAGGGATAAAACATGCTGAGTTCTCATCAAAAACAGAAGTTATCGCCATGCAGGTCTGGTTGACTGTTCTCTTAAAAGAGCTGAAAATGGAGATCTCTTGCGCTCTACTAAGCGCATCATCATCATGTATGACACCATACTCAAAAAGATTCTTAGTCTCCTCCCACAGCAAAAATCTCTCAGGTATTTTCCTTTTCTTTATCCACTCAGCTATGGCATCATCAACCTCATTGACATATTTTAAATTTCTGTTTATCGCCACATGACTTTTGACCTTGTTAAGTTTTCGCGACTTGTTTTTCCTAACTGCTTCTAATATATCACGCACCAACCTAACAGTGTCCTTAGCTTCCTTATTAGCAAGTTGGAAGTGGAAGTAAGGATTGTGGTGATAGGTTCTCACTTCTCTGTCAGTCGCACCCAAAACAAGAGTCCTAATTTTGTCCTTATCGGGATTTACATACCTCCTATAATCGCTCCTAATAATTTCCCTGTAGGCCGCCATCAAAGCATGATCACCAGAGTAAGAGTCAGAGTGCACAAACCTTAAAGCAGGTCTTTCTTTTGTGATAATGTTAACCTCCCTTTCAGTCAACATAGTTGTAACAGTTTGCAAATTGTGCATGGTATTCTTGTAGGCAGTCGACGCGTCACTAGCGGCGATAGTAGTAGCTCCAACAGAAGCAGCAACAGTGCCCACCAACGAAGGGAAAGAGTTAGACACAGCCATTAGCATCGGAGCAGATTTTGCACCCTCACTAGGTTCGCTTTGACGTGACGCAGCGCAAGAAACAATTGAACTGGGATACTGGTACCTCCCTTTAAACCCCGAAATCAAAGTAGTGCCACCGGGAAGAGCCACAGAAGCAGACGACCTACAACTGTTCTCTCCGCAGGCCGTCCAAGAAGAGCTGTCCGGGGAGCCACCACCGGACGGCTCAGAGCCAGAAAAGAAGGAAGAAGAAGAGGAAAAGGCCATACTCCTGACAAACCTAAAAATGCAAATAAAAGTCCTCGAAAGCGATGATTTCTTTTTGGAGGCGCTAAGCCACCGCCGTCAAGTTCCATTAAACACACACTTTCCCAGAAAGCAGAAGTAAGCATACTGTGGCGAGGAGAGAGAACGGTATCCTTACTTCTCCATGATGTTTTATGTATTAGTTGCTTTATTTTTCAAAAGTATTATATATAAATTTTAACATATAATTTATATGTGAATTAAGGAAATATGTATTTGCAAACAATATAATAAATTATTATTAATATTATAATTATATAAATTAAAATAAAACTTCAAATAATATTTTTTTAATAATTAAGACTTACAAAAAATAAAATATATATATATATATATAAATATATATTAAGATTTATAACAAAAAATAATAATTAATATTATTAATTTTAATAATATTTTTTAAAAAAATAGTTATATTAAAATCAATAAGTTTTATTATATATGTCAATTAGGGGAGTATTAATTAATTTGCAAACAATATAATAAATTATTATCAAGACAATATAATTATATATAAATCGAAATAAAATTTTAAATGATGTTCTTTTAATAATCAAGACTAACAAAAAATATCAAGACTAACAATCAATAAACTATATTAATATGTATCAAGACTTAATTATAATAAAAAATAATAATATCATCAATTTTAATAATGTTTTTTTAAAAATAGTTACATTAAAATCAATATGTTTTACATTTGTTTGAAACTTTTATTTATTATATATTATGTAAACAACATAATTCCTATTTGTTTTTTAAATAAATCTATAATAACACACACACACATATATAATCTATATTTTAAAAATAATATAAATATAATTATAATATCACATATACATTTATTAATCTAAAATTAAAATATATAAAATACTAACTTGATGTCGAGTAGCGTCTGACTTGAAGCTTTCACGTACGGAGCTTACAACTCTGCAAAGTAATTAATAACCACTGTCAAAATAAAAATTCAATAATATTAATTACATAAATAACTTCAAATAAAAAAAATAAAAATAAAAAACTACATATATAATATAATATAAACTTACCAAAATTGAATCAAGGTTGGATGAATATTTTTTGTAGAGAGAAGGTGGAGAGAATAGTTAGAAGGAGGGTTTAGAGAGAAGTTAGATGTAAAAAATGAGATGAGGGGTAGAGTAATATATATAGGATTGGGTTGATCCTTTGTGGCGGCCAAAGCAGCCACAATAAGCAACGGCTATGTGTCATTTGTGGCGGCCAAAACGATAAAAAATGCATGGATTTGTGGCGGCCTGGACAGCCAGAAAAGCCAACTTCGCTTTATTCCTTTGTGGCGGCCTTTGCGGCCACAAACTGCAACGTCACTTCAAGTATTTGTGGTTGTCTTTACCCTCACAAAATTTGTATTTTGTGACTGAAAAAGCCCTCACAAAAATCTTAAAATTTTAGCTGGAATTTGTGGCTGCCTAAACCCTCACAAAATCACAAATAAAGATCAATTTGAATTTTTATATTTGTGAGGGTTTTTTCGGTCACTAATTAGTGAGGATTTTTTTCGGCCACAAAATATTTATGAAGTTGGCCACAAATAAGGATATTTCTTGTAGTGTTCATTCATGTTTCTTTTTTGCTATCTTCACATCCTTTAAACTCTTAAAAAAGAAAATTTAATTGAATCAGGACCAATTAATAATTATTTAATAATCTTGTTAAATTATCATCCAATTAATAAAATTTTAATGACTCATTATCACAAGTAGTGTGTTTTTAACTCATTAAATTAAACCCTTGTAAATATTTATAATAATTAATTTCTCAAAAGTCACATCATAATATGATTTGACTTGATGTATGTGATAAAAATAATTACAATGTAAATACAAAATAATGTGATACTAATAACAATTATACAAAAGCAGCCACCATAAAGAAAATACATATGTACATACCTACTCCTAAAACGCGAAGAGTATAAAGATATGCAGAGTTAACAAATTGTTGAAAGGTCTCATAATTTGGTGGAAAAAATCTAACTTGATATTTCTCTTATTTAAATGGTCGACGATTGTCATTTGATGGATTTTCAACGTCCAATTGTTTCTTCTTTTTTTAAAAAGCTAAGAATATAAACAACAAATTGTTGAAAAGTTTTAAAATTTGGTGGCAAAAATCTAACTTGATGTTTCACAAATTTAAAGGGTCGACGATTGTCATTTGATGGATTTTCTACGTTGAATTGTCCCATCTATAGATTTTCTACGTCGAATTGTTTCTTCTGTATTGCAATGTTTTCTCTTGACAACATATTTAACAAATATGATTTTGAAATTGTCACCCTAAAAATATTTTAACCATTAATTAGTAAGGAAATCCTATATTTATTGAAAAATTAAGTTAGTAAATTACAACTATAATGCATACATATTCACTTATTTGAATCCTCAATCACAATTGAAGTTTACTAATGCAAACTCATTGGATTTAAAGATAAAAAAATTTAATTAAATCTAATACTATGCAACATGGCTAATTGTATAGAGAATCACATCTCAAACATCTAATTAAGATTACAAATAGGCCATAAAAGCTTATGTAATAAGCTAATTCCTTCTTTTGGCATGCTTAAGTTATAGTATTCTTTTTGGGGAGCCAATAATATATATAATGTTGTATCCGTGAAGACACATTATATGTTAATAAATGTTAAAGTATCAAAGTAAACAAAAAAATTAAAAAAAAAAAAAATAAGAAAGACTAATGGCATGAGATTCCATATGACATACCGAAATCACACAAAGTAGCAATTCGATTAGCCTCCATCTCTCTCAAATTAGACTTCATTGTTCTTTAAGCATTCAGTTGTTCCACAGAAATGCCTTAATTAGCAACAAACACAAAGACTCAAAACACATATATAGTTATTTTAATTTTATTTATAAAATTAAATATATTTTTTGTGTCTATAAAACACATGCAGTTTAAGTTTATCCCATACATACATTTTAAACTATTTTAGTTTTTATTTTAATTTTTATAAAAATTGAGTGCTTTTAGTCCCTATAAAAATAAAATATGGATTAAAAATAGATAAAATAAATTTATAAGAATTAGATTTAAAAAATCATGAATTTTATTGAGACAACAAAATATATTTGTTAGTCGATTTCTCTCAAATTCTGGTAAATATCATTGGCAAGCAGTGAAGTGGATTCTCATATACCTCAAAGGCACTTCCAAAGTGTGTTTATGTTATGGAGGTAGTGAACCTGTGTTGGATGGCTACATAGATGCAGATATGGCAGGTGATCTTGATTCTAGAAAATCTACTTCTGGTTATATGATGACATTTGTAACGAGAGGTGTGTTTTGGCAATCAAGACTACAAAAGTGTGTTGCTTTATCTACTACTAAAGTTGACTATATTGCAGCAACTGAAGCTTCCAAAGAATTCTTGTGGATGAAAAAACTCCTACATGAATTAGACCTCAAGCAAGACAAGTTTGTGTTATTCTGTGATAGTCAGAGTGCAATCTTTCTCAGCACGAATCCGATTTTTCATGCAAAGTCGAAGCATATTGAAGTGTGGTATCACTTGATACGAGAAGCACTGGAAATTAAGTCATTTTTAATTGAGAAGATTCATATTGATGAGAAGGGTTCAGCTATGATGACAAAGACCTTGTGTCGAAGATGATATATTGTAGAAAGAAGGTCGACATGGTTGAGCAATATCTTCCCACTTGAGTCGTGAGGGGAAGATTTGTTGGGTGGACTCACTCTCCAAGTGGAATCCACCAATTTTATTAATATTGTTATTATTGAAATAAAATTAAAAGAAAAAAAAAGTTTTAATGGGTTTGGCCCATGTGAAAAAGAAAAGGACTTAAATCCTAATTATAATAATAAAAAGGAATAGTGCTAAGGAAGAAGAGGAAGGCAACTGTAACCCAATAAAAGGAGAAGAGAAAGAAAAGTTTGGTTTCGGTGATGGTAATAGATGTGTAGCAAACTTGTTTCGTTTGATCTACAAAGTATAGTATACCTCAAATTTTATGCCATTACTTCTTGCTTTTATGACATTTTGCATAATGGTTGCACAACGTTTAACTTCATTTTCATAAGTCTTAATGTTGAAAACTTCCTCATTTTGACAATCCAAATCCTTGTTAGAATCCATTTATTTACAACAAGTTCAACATGCAGTTCAGTATAACTTCAACAAGTTCAACATGCAGTAGTCTAAGTACGTAGCAATATAAGTTCAACATGCATTTTAGTGACAAAAAAAAATAATAAATACAATTCCCGAACGTAGGGTTGTAGGAAAAGGAACATCGAAAATACACAGAAATACGAATGGTTCGTAAGACAGAGTATGGTTCGCAGAAATACGTAATGAGGGTTACGTATTTCAATGAGAAGAAATGGTTCGTAGGGATAGTAACAAAGATGGAGATGGTTCGCAAATATGGTTCATAGGGACAATAGGGTTCGCAATGAGAAGAACAATGAAGAGGAGGAGGACACTGAAGCGTAGTGAAGTTTACGTAATGAAGAGGAAGCTGAAGCGGTTTTCTGTTATATATAAAACCCTATTACAGCGTTTTTTCGAAAGAGTGCTGTAAAAGACCTCCTTATTTTATTTTTTAAAAGTCTATTATAGCGTTTTTTTAGAAGTCTTTTAAAGTGTTTATCCAAAAGTGTTGTAACAGACCTTCTTATTTTATTTTTTAAAAGCCTTTGTAAATTTCTTATTCTTTTATGTTTCTTTAGATGTTTTTGAAACACCAGAAATGTCATCTTTTAGAACATTGGCAACATTTTTCATGGTTAAGAAAAATAACATCTTTTGTCACTCTCTTTAAGATGTTTTGCGACACTGTCCAAATTATGTAAAGCAGACTATCAACCACGAAGTCCATAGGATAAAACAGCTCATGTACATTGTATCAGAGTTTTACTCCACCATAAGAAATCGTCCTATAATTACACCCTAAATATGGCAGTCAAATGGCTACCACTGTTAATATGGTACTACGACACTCAAAAGAAAAAGAAGAAGTGAGAACGAAAGGGAGAGAACCAAAGAAAAACCTCAGATTCAGAAAGCTTTTGGTGTGCTTTTTCAATTGATGAGTACCCTTTATTTATAAAGAAAATTTACAACTGGATCAGAGAAAAAAGTGTGATTCATTAAGTTAGATACACTGAAATGTGTGCTCCAATATTGACCACAGAAACATGCGCTCCAATTTGATAAGTGATTCGGATCAGATGTTGAATGTTGACTCGGTGGAAGACAATTACATAATTAACGTATCAATGAGAGACAAAAACGCAAACATTTATTTAATATGAAGGTTTTTTAAATTTATTTCAGTTAAAGTTTTATTTATTTAATATTAAAGTTTTTTAATTTCAGTTCAATTTGGTCCTTTATTTTAATTCTTAAATGATGATTTAATTTTTTTTTATGCTTTAAAATGTCAACAATGTTGTCTTTTTTTTTACAAAAAATTCATCAAAATTTTTAAATAAAACTCATAAAATTAATTATCATCTTCAATATAATGTAAATTTCATCAAATACATAACTCAAATATCCAAATAAACTCATATTTTCATTTCCAACAACATCAAATTTATCAAATAAAGAATAAAAATATGAGTTTATTTAAAGATTTATGTTATTAATTTGATGAAATTGATATTATATTAAAGATGATAATTAATTTTATGGATTTTGTTTGAAAATTTTGATGAATTTTTGTAAAAACAAAGATAATATTGTTAAATTTTAAAATATTAAAATTAAAATTGTCAATTAAAATTAAAATAAATTAAATAATAAAAAATTAAAATTTTAACTGAAATTAAATTAAAATATAGTGGATGCTATTTATCCTTTATATTTTGTCACAAACAAATAAATCTATGTTGTAGTTTGTGTTAAACCAGATTCTAGCTAAAGGCAAACGTAAAATTATTGAAGAAACTTTTTTTTAAAAACATTATTAGAGATAATTTAAAATTTCTTTTCCAGCTTCAAGTAAGACAAAAATATAGTTCAGAATCAGTTGAAACGAAAGTGTGACATGTAGAAATGGATTTAATAAAATATTTTTTTATTAAAAACTTTTTTCTTTGGGATGTGATTGGCATGTCAACTTAGGCGTTGACGCCTAGTGACAACCACTCTGCCACGATATGAGTGATAATCAAATATGTTCACGAGTGAAGACAATCTTAACAAGCAGAATCCATAATAATTTATTTAAGAAAGGAACCGAGAAATTCACATTTTATATCAAATTTTAAAATATAGATAAAATTTTTTTTAATGGCTGTAAATATAAGAATATTGTGATTAAAATCAGAACTTTCGAAGGTATGATGGTTGAACATTTGTTAACTATGGATGGACTTGTGTTCAATTTTATCAATTCATCTATAATCGAATTTGTAATTTACAAGTTTAATTCTTACGGATCTTTGTATTGGTTTAGGCAGATTTTATTTAGTAGGAATTATATGAATTAATTTGGATGATGAACTTTTTATTTTTTATTGATTTATTTTTTTTATTAAAGTCATTTTATTTTCAAATTTGAATTTCTTACTTACATTTTGCCGCTCAAACTCTTATAAATTCACATTTGCAAACTTGTGTGACTCGCAATCCAGTATAACCCACTCGCATATCAAGTTAGCTCATTTAGGGGCTTGAGTTCGATCATATCAAACAATTTTGCCCAACCCTATCAACTTTGATCTTGAGTGATTTTTATTATGTGTTTAATTTAGACGATAATAATTAATTTTATATAAATATAAAAATTATATTTTATATATTCAATATCTTAAAATTTATTGTAATCCTATAAAATATTTAATTTATTATTTCTCTCATACCTAAACTCCCAACACTATATGCATCCAACATCAATTTCCAACTATTACAAGGGAAGATACGGTCGACTTTATGATAGGTTACTGTCATTAGATTTGTATAAATTTGTTATTGACATATAATGTATAGATAAACATACATATATTAAATGTAAGTATTATAGGTTGCCACTACTTGGTGTACATATTTAGTCCAAAATAAAATGAATAGCCTATATTCCATTTATTATGTAAAAATAATTTATTTTTAATTTTTAAAATATGTATTCATTTTATTTTATCTTAATAAAAAATTATTAAAATAAATTATTATAATTGTAAAAAGAATATAAAATATTAATTAATGAAAATGTATTTTAAAAATAATAAAAATATATTTTTAACATTTTTATTTTTTTATAAATATAAATAATTATTCACCTAAAAAAAATATTTTACTTTTAATTTAAAAAATAAAATTAACACAAATTTTTAAAAAATAAATATATTTCAAAAAGTAAACAGATCCTTATGTTTTGTCCCGTTTCATTCTTAAAAAGCCAAGAAGCAAGCCCATAAGTTCAGCTGATATTGTGGAAGAGGTGCGAACATTGCAATAAAATCCTTTTTTTTATAAGTGCAATAAAATCCTTTGATAAAAAGACCAAGTTAATATCCTCTCCATTTAAAAAATAATATTACGATATTCATTATATTGTATTTATCTCTTTAAATAGAATTATTTATTAAACAAAAAGTATCGAAGTAATTATTGACAAATTGATGAACTACTACTAGTTAAGTGAGAACATCACTACCAATGGCATCATAAAATAAAAAATTGTGTTTGAATTATTAGACCCAAATTCTGAAAATGTGCATGCGATACCATGAAAGTAAAGTTTTGGAGTTTTAGTTTCTTAACTTTAAAAGCAAATAGCTTTTTTAATGTAGAAAGAACAGTAGTCAATTGTCAAATTTGTTCATAAACAAGTTGAGAACAACGTATTCCAGCATTGATGTCTGCGTTTCTAATGTCTAAGTTTAATGAGAGTTATTGTATTTTTCATGCTATGTCTAACTCTTCTTTTTCTTCTCAAACTTCTTTTATACATTCAACACGTACTTTAATGGTCATTTACAACTACATATACATTGAAAGTAAATTAAATACACAGTAAATCCATCAACTTAATGTCTCCGTGTTGGATTCAAGTCTCAAATCACTCATGCCCAGTGAGATCAAATTAGAGATAATTTGTGTTAAATTATATTAAGAAGTGAAAGAACCATAGTTAATACATTTTTTAACCTTATGATTTCTAAGAGAATGAGATCCTAGTAATTCAAAATTCGACGGTTAATTTGATCACTTAATTAAAACCATGGTTAATTTGAATGGACGAAGAGGCTCCAACAGTTTTCATAATGGTTATGATTCTATGAGAAATGAGCAAGACAGTGGAAGGGAAACAAAGAGGCTATCAATTATATTAAGAGGAAACCAATTCCATGTAATCCTGTTGTAAATCAAATCATTCCAACTTAGGGCATTGTTGAAGGGAATGCTGGAACTAATGTAGACCCAAGAATGTATGTGTATTGATTATCATTGGTTACATGTCCTCAATAATAAGTCAAATTCTCATACCATTACATACCATGTATTCTTACCTTAAAACATGGATCCTTCATCATAGAGGACAAGACTTAAGACTGCAAAAATTCATAAGCCCAAATTGATAATCCAATCCAAATTTATACCGAATTCAAATTTATTTTAAATATCTGTTAAAATAATATAATTATAAATTTATTTATAAATCGACTAAATATCCACCCATATTTTATATATCCCGTAACACGAATTTTTAATAAAAATTTCACCATTTTCTAACATTTACAAACTTTTATCCTTTCACAATAAAAAATATATTTTTTAAAAAACATTTTTATCTTTATTTTTATAAAATAAAATTAATATCTTCATTTTTAAAATAATAAATAAAACATAACTCATTACTAATTACTTTATTTTGTATTTATGGTTTATGTTATATTTTCCTTTCTATCATAGTTTTGTCTTCATAACACATCAAATTCTTAAAATTAACT
>JBBPBT010000850.1:24300726-24322384 GCA_037974875.1 Cicer bijugum | reverse complement strand
AAGCAGATCCATGTATAGGTATGGTTTTGATCATACTCAATTGAATGTGAGAGTAAGTTCAACTTTAGTGCAAAATATGTAGAGGAAAAATAATACCTCAAGACCTCATCCCTTATCACAAATAATATTTTCAACTCTCAATTTTTATTTCTTTAAATTAAGGATGGGAGAAATTATTATTAATCAAAGTGATACTAATAATTATTTTACATAATAATTATTTTACATCAGTCCCAAGGATATTTGTCCATTTTACAATTTTACTCTCCCAATTGGGTAACAAATTGGTGATGAGTAATCGTATCAAATGAGTAGGACTATTAATCCATTAATTAATTGAAACGACAAATCAGAATTACCCAATTTTGGGGGTTAAATTTCAGATATGTTTAAACCACCTGGTGATCCTACATAATCAAGTGTCTAATGTAACTTATGAAATAAATCAAAATGAACAACTACATCATTTAAAGTTTACACAATATGAATCATGATGAAGTGATGATGATGAATAAAAATTATTTGGGTTTATATATTTAAAACTTGTATCTTAGTTTAGTGTTTTAGATGTGATAAACTAAATGAATTTATTATTATATTAAATAAAATAAACCAAAAATGCAAATGCAGTAGTGTTGAATAAAACCATTCAGAAAAACATGGGCTAGGACGCTCCCCTTTAAAAAGGGTACATTGATTCCTCTTCCAGATAATCATCAGATTACAATAACAAAATCAAAGTTAGTTACGATTAATATATTAATATATATATCTATTATGTATTTTTAAATAGTAAATCAACAATCCATAGACAAAATGACAAAAGTGTAGTCCTTTTTATGTGATACACCTTAGACTGAATTCAAAAACATAACCAAATTAGGAACATCATTGCATCAGGGATTATAAAAGACTTGAAAACCAACTAAAGAGGAGAGATACAAACAGTACCTTGTTTTACCGTCTTCTGATTTCATCCTTCTCATCATCTGCTTTTGTTCTCCTCATGATGCAATCTTAGTATTTCAGGCAACATAAACATAGTGAACCAAATTTTCATTAACAGATAAATAAAGAAAGGTGAGAGATATGAACACACTTGAAAGCAAGCAGATAGAGCAAGATATGTTCGACGGTTCGACGATTACAAGAAGTTGAAATTTCATTTAGTCTATGTTTCTTTTATACATAAACCATGAAGCTATCAATCACTCTAGGACATCATAAGCAGGTGTTTACATTACTAAGCATGGCATGCAGTGCCAGGTACTTCAAAAAAATTGTCCCAGAGGCACTGGAAGAATGTCTACAATGCCGGTTTGCTTTACCATATCGAATGCTTTAAGCCAAGGCCATTGCAAGTCAATATGAGGCCCTTGTAACGGTTAAGATAATCCTATGACAAACAACAACCAAAAAAGTAAAATAAACAAAAAGAGTCATTTGTGTAAATAAATCATTCTTTTAAAACACACTTCTTGTTAGATGAAGACGAATATTCCTTACAATGATATTGTAATCGTATACGTAACGCATTCCATTTATGTCATACTCTCTTCTTTTGACTGGATCACTCAAAACTGCCCAATAAAGCCAATGACATGTTAGATTGTACTAATCAGACAGAAATTCTAACAGCTATTTTGTGGGCAAACAATAAAGAAAAATAGAAAATCAGCATGACATTCAGATATCACTAAATCAAAATTTCCAACAGCATACATCAGGAGGATTCTAGACTATTAGTATACTGTACTATATCGAAATCATTGACAATCGCGGATCATGGAAAATAGAGGTTTAATCAAATTTTGCTATGAAGCAGTGCATTAATACTATAGCCGCTATTTGACGACATTTTGTACTAAATAATGTATCGCGATAAGATACTAATTTCTTCAAATTTTTCTATGCTATAGCGCCACTAAAGTTGCTATTAACAACATTGATTCAAAATTAACTACATCAAATCTGGATATGGTAATAATCAACTGGTAGAGTGTATTACAATTTACAAAACTGCATATATAAACTTCAATGCAGTATTCTTTCCAGTTAAAATGGGAATTTCTAGTTTTCCACAACAAGCAAGTAGGAGAATGAGAAATCTAAAGGAGAAAAACTGGAATAGAGAGATTAGAGAGGATACATTATAACATGCACAGAGAACAAACTGAGTACAGTGTGACATCAAAGTTGTATACAATTATTTTTATAAATATCCAAGAAGGCCAGAAATCATATCAAAGGCTATCAACCAAAATAAGGATGGTCTTTAACAAATGCATGCAAAACAAAAGGGGAAAAAAACAGGCTGCAAGGATAATGTACCCTAGCTAATTAAGACAAAACCATCTTAAGCCATTAAGATTAAGGTCTTCTTACCATGGCCTCTTTTGGTCTACTCATCACAAGGCCAAACAACTTTGTTCAACACTTTGACATATTTTCCTCAATAGATGCTACTCCAACTTTTACTCTAATTCTTATCCTTTCTTCTATTCTATTAGTATGTATGACTACACACAACCCTCCACAATTTTTTCATATTAGTTAAGCTATGCTCTTCTTGCCACTTTACCACCCAATATTTGGTACCTTAAGCATCACTAACTATATGGCTGTTTGAACTTTAAACACAATAAAACTCTTATGTAGATTCTCTGCATTCTGAGAATTCGGGAAAATCCTGAATTTCCTACATTTCTGTCTTGGACCTTCCGGTCTGTCTTACCATTGGACGGCCCACATTTCAAGATGCATTGAAATGTGAGCATTGGACGACCCAAGACGCACACATATAGGAAATTAAGGATCTTCCAAATGGAGGAAATCCCTAAAAAAACAAGATAGAGATTATTATACTCAAGCACTGTGGCAAACAATAACATACTATATAAATCCATCCAAGCAATACTTCCTAAAAGCAACTACAAACTTTGGTGGAACTTTTTTCTGTACAAAATTAACCTTAACAATACAATTCTTTTACTATTTACTAAAACTGAAATTTAGATAAATTGAGATAACAGAGATATTATAAAAATGAAACAAAACAAATTAAAGTAAAAAAAATAACATTAAAGCATAATAGAAAATACGTTAGTGATAAAATGAATACCGTGATAGGCCTCGTTTATCTCTTGAAACCGTGACGTGGCAGAATCCTGGTCTTTCTGTTTGTCCGGGTGCCATTTCTGTGTGCAAGCAAAAGAGATGAGTCATTCCAAAACTACCCAGTTAGAAGAAATTTTTTTTTTAAAAAAAAAAAAGAAGGCACCGAAAAACGCAACGAGAGCGAGACGAATGTAATTAGAGCGAATAGTATCCTCGGTTGCATCGTAATCAACTTCCAACATCTTGTAATAATCCTGCAAACCACACACGCAACAGTTGAGTAACAAAACAAACCCTAATTTGATTACTATTCATTAAATTCAAAAATTAGTAATAATGATAATAGGAAAAGATTGAGGACCTTGGGTTTAGATAAAGCGGAGAGGAAATCGAAATTCTGATAGGAATTGGGGTCGGGGATTTCATTAGTATTTGGGGAGGTGTTGTCATCAAAGTGGTTGTGTTGTTCTTCTTGTTCCCATTCCCACATCATTGTTTGTTGATTGAGCTGTGTTTGAGACTGAGAATCGTCGGTTAATGATGTAGGAATGAATGGTTTTATTTTGTTTTATTTAATTGAAGTTGATGAGTGGTCCTTTCCAGCGTTTCTCAGTGTGACGCGTATAGTTGATATGATATGTGCCCGTATCTGATTGTTAGATATTTTGGTGTTCATTTCTCTGATAATTCACACTTCCCAAATCCAAATAATAATTATGAAAAATATATATACCTCCAAAATACTACATATCTCCCTATTATTTAACTTACATATCTATATATAACTATTACATCATTAATATTATTTTATTTATTATCATAATTATTAAAAAAATCATTCATATTATTGATTTTAGGATATTTTATATTGGAGAAGAATTTTGAAAAGTAACGATATCTATACATCTCAAATTTCTAAACACATTCAACATCTAATTTTTTTTTTTATATCTATATATTTTTATTTTATCTTTCGATCCTCATCTGTATTTCTTTATCTCTCAACATGTTGGGGCGGAGCTTAGTTATGATAGAGAGTCGGACCACAAAAAAAAATTTATATATGAAATGACCAAAATACTCTTATTGAAATTAGAAAATAACAACCATACATAAAACCATCAAATCTCTTGTACATCGTCGTCTCTATTACACATTTCTCATTTTGTGTCTTCGTTCATCTTCATCTCTGGCTCTTTACATAAAACCCTCAAATCTCATGCATGTCGTCGTCAACACTCCACAGTTCTCACTTTATGTCTTCATTAGTCTTCATCTCTGGCTCTCTACTCGCCACTACTCACTTTGTATCCCTCCTCGATCGGTTGTCATGTGGCACGGTATTCATGACTCTACCATTTATGTGAGTCATTGACTTGTGATACTCACTTTGAGTTTGATAACTTGTTTCAATTGAAAATAAATTGAATCTGGTTATATTGTTGCATCTTTCTGAATCTCTGATTTGTGACTCTGATTTGTACATATTATCTCTGATTTGTTGATGATAAAAAATTTATTTGTGACAAGTACATTTTTATTTGTGAATATCTTTGTTTTTGTATTATTTTGAGTGTGACTAAATCTCTTATTTATTGATTTATTTAAATTTTTTATTTGTATTAGAGAAGTTTGTAAAAATGAAGAAAAGTAAAATAATTGATTCTTTTACCAAGAGGAAAATTTGTGAGAGTGAAATAGATGAATAAATTATAACTTTTGCATCTGAAACTATCTATGAGGATCAAACAATTAAAGAAAAGGAGAATCATCTTTTCAAGATTCCTAGAATTTTCGAAAATGACTTTGAGAAATATTTAGAACGTGACCCTAAAAAGCGCCTTCAAATTTGACAATATCCACCAAATCAATTGGATGCAATACAAAGAGCTTATGTAAAATATGATCCTTATCAAATAATTTTATAACATTATTGTTTGGCAATGAGGTTCATCTAAGACGTTTGGTCTAGCATCTTTTCTTCATGACTAGAATATTCACATTCTAAAGATGATGCATATTGCTTATCATGCTATCTATTTAGCAAAAGATCAAGTGGATGTCCCAGATTATATGTCTTCATTGTTACAGGCTTTAGATGTTGGAAAAAAGTTAAAAATGGAAAACATTGTATCTTTCTCAAACACATAGGGATGGATCATTGCTCACCACACAACAATGCAATGAAAGATTGTCTAGACTTGTTGAATCAAGATGAATATATTAGGAATGTTATTCAAGTGCAAATCTCATAACAAATTTTGAAGAATCGAATATGTCTCAAGACATCAATTGACATTGTTTCTTGGTTAACATTTCAAGCATATGCTTTTTAGGGGGCATGACGAAACTAACAGGTCAAGAAATCAAGACAATTTTCTTCAATTGATAAAACTTTTGGCATCTTACAATGATAAAGTTGCAAAAGTTATGTTGGAAAATGTTTTATATAATTTCAAGTATACTACACATCAAATTCTAAAAAAAGCTCTTGCATATTTTTTCTAGTAGATGAGAAAATATATTTGTGAAGAAATTGGTGATTTCAAATTTTGCATTGTTGTAGACGAATTTCATGTCAAATTAAAAAAAAAAAGAATAAATGTCTCTTGTGTTAAGATTTATTGACAAAGTTGGTTTAATACATGAGCGATTTTTGTTGTGGCAGATGTTAAAGACACTACATTTTTAACTCTAAAAAGAAGAAGCTTGTGATATAGTTTCTCGACATAATCTTGATGTTTCTAAAATAGGTGGTCAAGGGTATGATGGTGCTAAAAATATGAGAAGAAAATGAAATGGTTTACAAGCACTATTTATGAAGGATTGTCCTTATGCATAATATGTGCAATGTTTTATTCATCGATTGCAACTCATAAATTATTTGATGACAACAATACATTCTTAAATTTTAACAACTATGATTCAAACATAGATGATGAAGACCCTGAAGATACTTTGTATTCATGTGAGAAACTAATTTATTTCTTCAAAATTTATACAACTAATATATTTGCAGTAATAATTACTGTTTTGAAACTCATAGCAGACCAACTAATCCGTCCGGTTGACATGTGAACCAGAGCTATAACCAATTCGGTCCTATAATTGGACCGACCATGCTATTTGCTCGGTCAAGAACCGGGCAAAACAGTTGACTAGTCATTAATTTCATAGTTTGTTTAAAAATAATTTAATATACAAAAATATGATTCAAGGGAATGGAATCATATTCCTTGTATGCATGAGCACATGTCTTACACTATGACTATCCACAATAACTTGTGATAAATATATATATATATATATATATATATATATATATATATATATGGGATCAACTGACTCTAAAATTAATTATATGATCAAACACACAAAATTTTATATAAATTTGAAATTTGTAACTATGTAATTTAGCCATCGATATTTGCTTATATTTTTTGAAAGTTTATTGTAAGTTCATATGAAATTATTTAATGAAGTATTAAATAGTTTTAAATTTTATAAAAATTTGTGTAGTTGATCTACTTAATAAAAACTTTTGATTTTACGGTTGGATTAGTGAAATTCATACATCAACAGATCGCCACCTATATATATAACTTAATAAACTTTATGATATTGATATTCAGTTTAAAATTATTTTGACTTTTTATGAGTCCAATTTAATTTGATTCAATTATTCAGTTCAACCAGTGATTCCACTGTTCGACCAATGACCATTTGACTATGTAACCTTAACGAGTCAATGTCCAAGCCAATTTTAAAATCATTTGTAATAATGATAATACCATCACAATAATATGTTATAGGTTATTTTGATATTGAAGATCTAGTTTGAAAATGTATTTATTGTGGGACATGTATGTGGTACCTAGAAAGAAACATTAAAGCAAAATATACTAATAACTCGATGTTTCAACTATGTTTGGTATGGTTGAATTACCACTTCTGAAAGTGTCATGGCTACTATTTCAACATCTATTATTTGACAATAAAAGTGATAAGAGCAATAATTCTCAACAAAATACAAGATTGTATAAGCCAATATTTGTATTCAGGTTTCCCAAAATGAAATTTGACATCAACATAAGCAACGACATAGCTCTATCAATAACGAGAATTCAAGGACAACCATGTTATCTCATAGGCAACATGTTTCCATTGCCTGATGATACACCAAAAGTTGCACAACCATACATATATGACACATAAAATGAACTTCAAAACAAAATCCAAGGTTTCATATAACAATTTATTTATTACAATGTATGTATTTTTCATCCATTGAATGGTTTATTTACTCATATAGTTCAAATTATAATATAAATTAAAAAGATGTTCTTGCAATTGTACTTAAAATTACAGTAAGCAAAAAGAGATTTATCAAAGAATTGTGACTAAACTAACAAGAATGTTAGATGAACATACTAGTAGAATTTTACCGTCTTAAGTCATTTAAAATGTATATTTTAAGTTAGTTCCGTGTTTGAGTTAATAGCAAATGACTTAATAAACATGTTGTTTTTAAGTCGTTTTATGAACAGACTAAACAGACTTTCGTCCTTTTAAGTCGGTTCAACTTAACCATCATAATTTCAGTTCAACAAATCATCTTTTTAAGTCGGTTCTTTTGACCAATATACTTAATAGATAGAGTTAAAATAATTTATTTTTAAATAATTTTCTCATTTTTTTATGCTTTTACTCCAAGCATACATAAATACAATATTTCATATTAAATTTCAAATCAAAATTTTATACTTTTAACCACAATTTTATATAACCATATAATAGTCAAAATATACGGTAACAGAATGTCATACAAAATATAGAGTAAAAAGAAAAATAATTTAGATGTCAATTAACAAAATCATATTTAGCAATATTCAATAAATATATATTCAAGCACTATCATTTTCTTCAATTAATTCCAAAATATAATCCACACAACGTTCTTGAACTTCTTTAATTTGATCCAGATGAAATGATCTCAAGTTGTCAAATATCTGGAAAAAAAATTCAATCAATATCAATTGAATCCTAATTTTTATCATACGAATATTAAAAAAACAAAATCAATAACAACTTATAATTTTTTATCATACAAACATACAAAAACACAATCAATAACAATTTGTAAAAAATTTATGTACTTGCTTCCATGAATTAACAATACCAGCTTTTACAATGTTCAGCATATGTAACATGACATAATAGTCACACTCATAATTTGAAGTTTGTCTTTGACTCTAAAATTGAAATCACAAAAAAAAAAATGTTAAATACATAAAATTGTTATAATATTAAGAAAACTCCATGTTATCTTTGGTTTAACTCTCAAACCTAGCAACCTATAATAACCTTCGAAAGCTCTATAAAATAAAAATAATTATTAAAATTGTGTTATAAAACATATTACAATACTTATGAACAATATAAATATATTAAATACTTACAAATCAACAATGTGACATAACTACTTTCACTTAAACGATTAGCATTCATCCAACTACGATCCATAACTACTTCTGTTAAAAATAAATAACCGTAAAGATTAAGGTAAAAGATTAAAACTAAAACAATTTTATTGTTCAGAAAATGTATAGTTTACTTTTTATTTATCGTCTTAAAGTGTCGTATTCATAATAGTAAAGAATAATCTAATAGTATATTATTATTTTCTTCCTTATTGTTATTATTTTGTGAATATCTAAGTACTTGAGAAATTTACAACCACAGAATAATTGAAATATTTTAAATGGGACACTTCCAATTTAAATAGTTCAAACTGGACAAATTTTCAACTGTATTAGTTTAATCCATTTCTTTTATGTATTTCAAAATTAATTATTTTTCTTGTACATCAATGATAAGAGCTATTAATTAAGGAACAATGATTCCTTTAATTTGTTAAAGATTTAATACATAACATACTACATTTTTAAAGTTTACATCTTATCTGTCTTTCTACATAAAATTCTATTGTTATTGTATATTTTTTAATTGTTTTATTGAAGAGTGTTTTTCAGCCAAAAAATAAAAGGGCAAATCTAATTGTGCAGAGTTAATTGCTTAGAATCCGATCAAATATGACACATAGATTACGATCCCTCCATTCTAAAACAAACTCACCCTAAAAATATCCATGTCTTATGTCTTTAATACATAAAATACTACATTTGTAAAGTTTACACCTTATGTATATGTTTTCTATATAAAATACTATTATTTTGCTCCCGATTATGTACACACAAATTCTAAAAATGAAATTTCTAAAAAATGAAATATGTAAAATATGTAATTTAACTTCAGAATCAAATCTATCTTAATGAAATGATGAAGTGGTGAAGATAAAACGACAACGGTTGTTAAGTCGAATCCAAGTTGTAAGTGCTTTAAGATGTAGAGGTTAGGAATAGAAGGGGAGGTTTAGAGCATAGATGTTATGGGAGTTGGAAGATAAAATGTTAAGTACACGACATCTTTTATATTTTTTTAGTCTATCTTAAGTCGATTATCAATAGAACCACATTAAACAAGTTTTAAATATTTACAAAATTGTCACCGCCTTATTTTATTAAGTCGTTTATCCAAGTAACCGACTTAGCCACGCAGTAAGATGGGATATATTATTTTTTTTTTATCGTATCTCTTAAGTTGATTGTCAATATAACCGTGTTAATCATATTTCACATATTTACAATATTGTCACCCCATTATTTTGTTAACTCGTTTATTTGGGTAACCTACTTAAATATACCTCTGCCTCATTTGTTATTTTGGTGACACGTAAACGACTTAACTCTGCTCTATTAAAAATTCAATTTTCTACTAGTTTACTCATGCAAAGTCATTTAGAATGAAATGAAAAAGAATTAAAAATAGTAATGTACATACCTGAAATAGTAATGCTGATTTCAGTTATATGTCATTACTATTTTTCATCCATGTGATCTAAATGAAGACGTCTACACGGTTGCTCCTCCAAGATTAAATGTCTCATCTAAAAACATTGTAAACTTAATAGATCTATTTATGGTTTGAAACAATCTAGTAGATAATGGAATGTCAAATTAAGCACAACTTTGATTCATCATCGTTATACTCAATGCAAAGGTAACTATGCTTTATTAACTAAATTTATTTCCAATGGTTTTAGTGTTATATTAGTCTATGCTGACGACTTGGTGCTTGTAGAAACGATTACCAACAACATTAAATCACTTTTTGACAATAAATTTAGTATTAAACACTTAGGTATTCTCATATTTTTTCTAGGTCTTGAAGTGACTCGTTGCTTTAAGAGAATCTCGCTTTATCAACTCAAATATGTCTTGGATTTCTTGTAAGACACGAGACTATTGGCTGCCAAACCTATTTCCTCTCCCATGGATCCTAGTGTCAAACTACATAATGTTTCATATTTGTTTTAGCATATTCTTCATCATTTTGTAAACTCATAAACAAGCTATTGTATTTGACTCATATTACGCTTGACTTTTCTTTTTCGGTTTGCAACCTTAGTCAGTTCTTGGCCAAACCCATATACATGCACTACCAAGTTGTACTTAAGCATGTTCTTCACCACCAACTCATCCACAATCCTGACCAGCTTCTTAGATTTAGACTGGGCCTATTGTGCAAATACCAGATGTTCAACTGTGAGTCTTTGCTTCTTTCTTGGTACATCATTGATATCATGGAACAACTCTAGACCAGGATATGACCAACATACAAACACCTTAAATTCTGAAACACTTTCAAGCAAGTGAATGTGCACTGTTTCTAATTTAATTAGAAAGTATTTTGTGGTTTAAGGTGGTTGTCAGGGGTGAAAATAGTATTTTGTGGTTCGTTAGAGTCTATGATTTGATCTATTTATGGTCTAATCTGATTTGACGTTTAATAAAAATGTTAGACTCAGGCTTTTTTTAAAGGCTATTAATTTAAATAGATCAGTGTCGCATCCGATTTGTCCACAAAAAAGGAGTTGCCACCGATCTTATTTTATAAATAGAAAAATTGGATAAAACCTAAAATGATGATTTTAAACCAAAAATTTGAATTCCAGAGTCTGATTACGAGTGGGGAAAGTATTGCATCCCTACAACGTCCGTTAAAACGGTTATTCTATAATTAATCGTATACAAACTATTAATTTATTTAATTATTTATTTTTACTCGAAAAAGAATAATAAAAAAAGAAAATAAATTATTTACTATAATAAAAGAACAAAAAAAATATTTTTTATTAATTAAGTTTGACAATGGGAAGACCTTGCTCCTAAGTATTCCCAAATGCAATAGAGAAATCAAAACACACGTAGTTCTTAGATAAAGATATAATAATAATAATAATAATAATAATAATAATAATAATAATAATAATAATAATAATGTGTTGTCTTAATGTGGTTTATGTAAGTCGTTTACCCAACTTCAAGATATTGGTCGTTTTATCAACTTTGGATGTGAGTCGTTTTCCAAGGTTGAAGACGTGGGTCGTTTTCTCGACTTTGGTGCGAGTTATTTTCTCAGCTTCAACATGTGGGTCGTTTTCTCGAATTTAGGTGTAAATTGTTTTCCCGACTTCAGAATGCAGGTCGATTTCTCAGCTTCGGGTGCGAGTCATTTTCCCAGCTTCAACATGTGGGTCGTTTTCCCGGCTTCGGATGCGTGTCGTTTTACCGGCTTCAAGATGTGGGTTGTTTTCTCGGTTTTGGGTGCGAGTCATTTTCCCAGTTTCAAGATGCAGGTAGTTTTCTCGGCTTCGGGTGCAAGTCATTTTCCCGACTTCAACATGCAAGTTGTTTTCTCGGCTTCAGGTGCGATTTATTTTCCCGGCTTCAAGATGCAGATCGTTTTCTCGGCTTCGGATGCGAGTCATTTTGCCAACTTCAACATGCGGGTCATTTTCTCGGCTTTGGGTATGATTCGTTTTCCGGACTTCAACATGCGAGTCGTTTTCTCGGCTTCGGATGCGAGTCGTTTTCCCAACTTCAACATGCAGGTCGTTTTCTCGGTTTCGGGAGCGAGTCATTTTCCCGACTTCAACATGCGAGTCGTTTTCACGGCTTTAAATTTATGAAATATCATGAATCAATGAATGAATATGTTGGTTTTTATTAATATTTTCAATGGACATGTATATCCAAACATGAATGATAAAATAATTTTTCTTGAACTTGATATCTTTGATTTCTCTTTTTTCCTCTTTTTTTTTTTGGAAGAAGAATAATTAATATTGTGATCTTAAGTTGGATCTCTTATTGTTGTCTGCCTTGTACTGTAAACAACCTCTACTATATCTGATTTTCTCGCAATTCATTATATTGAGTTATGGTATATGTTTTACTTTTCAGTACTTGATTACTAGTAATTCAAAGGTAGATTGTACTAACTTATCGTGCCATATTCCAATCCATATTGTTGATAATGTTCTTTTGAGTATATATTCTTTATTTTTGTTGTTGTTTTTCTTCTTCTCACAGGTTTCCCTTTCAGGTTTTCAACTCAACCGATATTTATTATATTTTTTGTGTACCCTAATTTTTGTCTAGGTCGCCCTTTCAGGTTTTTAACCTAGTGGTATTCATTATTTTGTTATTATATACCCTCATTTTTGCCTATGTATCCTTCTCAGGTTTTCAACCCAACGAGTATTCATCATTATTTTATGTAACCTAATTTTTGCCTAAGTTCCCCCTTTCAAGTTTTCAACTTAGCAGGTACTCATTATTTAAGTATGATACTTTTTTACGATAATTTGAGTTTACAAGGAGGACTAAATATTTTCCAACCATATTTGTGAGTATCAAAGCTCCACCAGAGGAAGCTTTCTTCACGCATATGGGCCCTAAAAGTTAGGGATCAAGTTCCCACGACAATCATTTTGAATGGGTAAGATCTTTTTTAGCACCAAATCTCCTTCCTGGAATTCTTGAGAACGTATTTTTTTTCTCATACACTTTTTTTAGTTTTTTCTGATATAATTGCCAATGGCATAAGGCCACCAACCTTTTTTTCAATTAAATTCAATTGATCGAAATGGGTTTGTACCCATTTCAACTCCTCTATTTTGGCTTCCATTAATACTCTTAGTGAGGGGATTTTCTACTTCAATGGGTAGCACTAGGGAAAAATGGGTTGCCCTAGTTGAAATGTGTACCGAAGTGCGATACTCGTGTAGTGCAAACAACAACATCTCATGTCAATGTTTGTATGTTACAATCATTTTCTGCACCAACATCTCATGTCAATCTTTGTTGCTTCAACTGCGCCATTCATTTTTGGTCTGTACGGGGACAAGTCGTAGTGTTGAATTTTAAAGGTAGCACAAAATTCATCCATCATTTTTTTATTTAGATTTGTAGCATTGTCAGTAATGATCTTGCTTGGCAGGCCATAACGACATATTAATTCCCTTTTTATGAATTTTACTACCACATTTTTTGTTACATTGGCGTACGAAACGATCTCCACTCATTTGGTAAATTGCCACCAAGATGAAGTGATATCCATTTGATGTTTTTGGTTCGATCATTTTGATGACATCTATGCCCCACATTGAGAATGGCCAAGATGTTGGAAGGGTGTTCAAAGGCATTGGTGAGCATGAATATGATCATCATATATTTGACACTTATGACATATATTTACATAATTAAAACAATCTTTTTCTAGTGTGAGCAAATAATACTCGGCCCGAAGAATCTTTCTAGACATGGGGTATTCGCTCATATAGATCCCATAAGAGTCGTCGTAGATATCTTGTAGAATTTTTTTTGCCTCATTGACATCAACACGTCTGAGGAGTACCATATCATGATTCCTCTTATATAAAATAATTTCGTTTACAAAAAAGCTCGCAGTTAACCTCCTCAGAGTTTTTTCTCATTCTCTGATATTCCAGAAGGATATTCTCTATTTATAAGTTAATGTTTGATGTTGTTATATCACGGTTTCCCGTCGGTTTTTTCTTCCATTACATGGCAGTGGGCAGGATGATCTCGACTCTCCATTTTAATTGATGGGATTTCAACGTTTTTATTTATTTGGAACATCGAGTATAAAGTATCCAAAGCATCAGTCAATTGGTTGTTTTCTCAAGGGACATGGTGAAAAGTGATTTTGTCAAATTGTAAAGACAATTCTTTTATGTAGGTAAAATAAGGTATTAACTTCTTATCTCGAGTTTCCTATTATTGGTTAAGTTGATTAATGACTAGGGCTGAATCTCCATATACTTCCAAAACTTTCGCTTTTGATTCCAAAGACGCCAAAATTCCCATGGCACAAGCTTCATATTCTTCCATATTATTGGTGCAATCAAAACACAAGCGCGATGTGATAGTATGAACTATTTTTTGGGAGATATTAAAACAACCTCAATCTCGTTCTCCATTATGTTTAAGGCATTGTCAAACAACATGGTCCATTTTCCATTATCGTATTCTTTAGACAAAACCATGATGTTTTCGTTTGGGAATTCGCATTGCATTGACTTATAACCATCCACAGGTTGATTAGCTAGATAACCTGCTAAGGCATTCCCTTTGATGGCTTTTTGAGTAACATATGTAATGTCATATTCTGATAACATTACCTGTCAGCGAACAATTCACCCTGTGAGAGCGGGCTTTTCAAAATCAAGTAAGTCATATGGCAAAACATGTATTGCCTCAAGCGATGGACCGCTCAGACTAAGGTACAACAAGTACGTTCTAACATTTTATTTTATTTCAACATTTGTAAATTTTTTACTTATATGGTAAATGGCATGCTCCTTTTTTCATGTTTTATCGTGTTTCCCCAAGATGCATCCCATGGACCCTTCTAACACTGTAAGAATCATAATCAAGGGTCAGCCAAGGATTTGAGGGATTAGAATTGGTGGTTTTTTCATATATTGTTGGATTATCTCAAATGTGTTTTGGCACTCTTCATTCCACATAGCTATTTGATTCTTTCACCAAAAGTTTGAAAATAGGTTCACAAGTGGCGATTAATTGTGATATAAATCTAGAAATATAATTTAGTCTACCGAAAAAACCGCGAACCTCTCTCTCTTTGTACTTGGAGGAGGCATTTCCAAAATGGCTCGAACTTTATCGAGGTCGACCTATACTTCTTTATGACTAATCACAAATTCCAATGCTTTGCTTGACCGTGTGTCTAAAGTGAATTTAGAGGGGTCAAGTTATAGATTGTACTTTCAGAGTCTTCCAAATAGTTTCTTTAGATCAATCACATGTTTTTCTTTTGTTTGTGACTTAGCAATCATATCATAAACTTCTACCTCTTCATGTATCATGTCATGGAATAGGGTTATCATAGCCCTGTGGTAGGTTGGCCCAACATTCTTTAACTAAAAGGCATTACCTTGTAACAAAATGTTCCCTAAAGGATGATCAAAGTTGTTTTTTTCCATATATTCGGCTGCCATCTTGATTTGATGATATCCTAAGAAACCATCCATAAAAGGAGAAAAAAAATGAACGGTTGGTCGTATTGCCAACCAAAATATCGATGTAAGACAAAGAGAAATTGTCTTTAGGACTAGCTTTGTTAAGGACCCTATAGTCGACACACATTTGCGCCTTACCATCCTTTTTCGGCACCGGGACAACATTGACTATCTATTGAGGATTATTTGCCACATCGAGGATTCCAACATCAAATTGTTTTTTTTTTACTTATTCCTTGATTTTTGATGACATATCGGTTCATCCGCCTTACCATTGTTTGATCGGAGAGAAATCAGGCTTTAAGGTTGATTTATGCTCTACAATTCTATCATCCAATATATGCATGTCCTAATATGACCAGACAAAAATATCTTTGTATTTGTGTAGGAGTTAGATCAGTTCATGATGTGCTTCTTCCTTTAAGATAATGGCGAATTTAGTTTCTTTTTTTTTCTTTTGTCCCTTGATCAATCATTTATATCGGTTCCTCATAGGGCATGATACCCTTGGCTTCCCTTTCTACAACTCTTAATAATTCTAAAGGAGGCTCATAATCTTCTTCTTATATTTTTCTATCTGACTAACAAGATGGTCGTAATCATGCGGCGATATCTTAGTACAGTCATTTGTTAATGAACTATTCCCAAATATCAGAATTGCATTGAATACTTTAAGCAACTTGATTGTCTCCCAATTCTTGTTTTTTTCTTTTGCATCATACGAACAAACTCAATTAGCATCACCGATGAAAAGATCATCTCCAGCTGTTGCAATATGGATCTTGTTTGTATTTCCTGCCCTTTGGAAAACATGTTGAATGCCATATATGGGAATCTTTTCGATTCTAGGCTCTCAATTTTAAATATGAGCTAACCTTTTTTTTCTTTGGCCAATCTTCATTTGTTTACCCTGGTTGGTTTGTACCCTAAACCCCATTTGTTTCTATTATCACGAAGTTTTATTGATCATTTGATCTCTTCTTCATTCTTCCCCAAATCGTGCGATGGATGATGTCATCTACTCAACATGGATCTAGCCACCATAATAGTTGTGTTCTACCAATAAGTCTTCCTCTTCTGACATGATTACCAGTTGGTCATATACCATATACTTTAGCTTTTGATGTAGGGTTGATGGTACCACACCGACAGAATAAATCTGCGGTCTCCCTAATAAGCAACTATAGGCGGGTAGGATATCCATATAATGAAACGTGATTTCAAAAGTGATCGGGCCTATCACTTCTCTACGACTTCCATCGAAAGATATAATAGCCATATGGCTTGGTCTCATATATGTACCATCATAAGATAGCTTTGTTAATGTCAACTTTGACATGACATTCAACTAGGGGCCATTTTTTATGAGGACTCTTGATATCATATGGTCGAGGCACATTACTGATATGTGCAACACTTTGTTATGCCCTCTTTCTTTGGCAAACAATTTGTCATCTATGAAGGTTAGGTGACTATTAATAGTGATGTTATTTATGATGCCTCCAAATTTGTTAAAAGTGATATCTTGAGTGACGTGGACTTTGTTTAGTATTTTCAGTAATAGCTTCCTATGGGACTCATAATTCATCAACAAAGATATCAACAAAAAGATTGTGGGGGTGACCTAGCTCTTAAATCAGAGGTTGAGGGTCAGTCATCCCAACTCTTAAATCAGAGGATGAGGGCCAGTCATCCCTGCTATTAAATTAGAGGAGTCGGGTCAATGTCATGTCTATTAAATCATAGGGTGTGGGTTAGTGTCTCAACTTTAAATTTAACCACTAAATATGATATGTCATGAATGCATTTAATTAATGAACATTTTCCTTCATTTTCATCTTTTTTTTTTTCTTCAATTTTTTCAATCAATTTTTTTTTCAATTTTTTCACCTCTTTACGGACATGATCTTGGATTCATGGATGAAAAATGTGCACCATTTCAAATAAATGGTGGTGCTTGTCCTTTTGATCTTTAAAGAGATTTTTTCTTACATCATCGACCTGGTCATTAGTTGCCCCTACCTTAGATGTAAAGACATCATACTAGTTTTGGCCTCTTGACATTCACATATTTTGAGCCCCAACATATGATTATCATAAAAATGCGTTTGATAAACAAGATTTATAACACAAGAAATTAGTAAAGGAAGGTTCAGATAATGATATTTAATGAGAAAATCTATGGTACAAAAAAAAAAAGGATTCATAGAAATAAAAGAAGATAAGGTGATCTCATATGGGTAAATTACCTAATTTGTTTGTAGTATTTCATAAAAGAAGTGTGCTAATAACTCATGCCACAATTTCAATCATGTTTTTTACCCACTTTGGAATATATGATTTGCTCTAATCTATACTCACAACCTTTCAGCATATATTCTACTTCGACTTTGATGTGTGTATGTAATTCGTATTCTTTTGTCATTTTTTTTAGATTTTCAAACTAGTGATCTTCTTTCATTTTTATTTTGTGGCTCTAATTTTTGCTTATATGCACTTTCGAGTTTTCAACCTAACAGACTTTTTTTCCTCTAACTTTTGCTTAGGTAGCCCTTTTGGGTTTTCGACCAACAATGTCTTCATTAATTTTTGCACCCTCAGTTTTTCCTAAGTCACCCTTTTGGGTTTTCGACCTAACGGGTCTTTATTCAACTTTGTACCCTGATTTTTCCTAGACTGCCCTTTCAATTTTTCAACCAAGCGAGTTTTTATTCATTTTTTATACCCTAATTTTTGCTTAGGTCATCCTTTTGGATTTTCAACCTAGCGGATTTCATTTAGGTGTAATAATTTTGGAAACATCAATGTGTTCAAGTGTGATATGTCTTCTCGGTCCATATTGGTGTGGATCAAAGCCACACTTGGAAGTATTTTCTTTATGGCATTGGGGCTCATATAGTTGGGAGTCCACTTGTCATGCTAGTCCTTTTAGATATGTGAAATCTTCTTGATCATTAATTCTTCCTTTTGAAGCTCTGAAATTCATATGTTCTTTCTTTAAGATCTTTTGAAATAATTGTCCATGACATGAGGCAGTCAACGTTTTTCTTGAATTGAATTTAGTCGGTCAACACAGGTCATTACTCTTGATAAAGGGATTTTTATTTTTTTAGTGGGTCACACTGATTCCCCCATGATAAGGGGATTTTTTTTGTTTTTGAGTGGGTCATTACTCTATAATACATATGGTACAAACTTCAAATTCCCCCATGTGATTGGTATATCCAAAATACATTTAGGCAATGATTAAGATAAAACCACTCTTCTAGGGGATTAATGTGACGTTAATTCCATGCCTTAATATATCAAGGTCCATCCATATAGTGAGTTTTATTTATATCGTCCTCACATTCAGTGGAATTCATAGCATTATTGAAATTATGTATGAGATTTTAGCAAACTTATTTATGAATTGACGACTTCCAAATATGGTTGGTATAAGGTTTAAAGAATGGAAAAGGAAACAATATAAAATGCATTTATTTATATCATGGGTGAGAATGGAAAGGGGAACAATATAAAATGCATTTATTTATATTCAAAATATTGAGGAACAAAAGTGTGTTGATTCTACAATAAAGTATCGTAAAACTTTAGGCACATCAATATGATCAATGTTTTAGAATCAAATTAAATAACATTAACGATCATGAGTAAACTTGATAATATTTCCATTGTTGACCTTGCCCCTTTGATATATATAGGAGAACATAGTCAATGTCTTCAAAGTTGTGTTTAATCAAGGTTTTTCTTCAATAGTCCTCAAAATTTCATACAAGATTTGCCATTTTTTATATTGATGAATTTTTCATTACATCAAAGTAATAAGCGATAGTGATTAAAGTTCAACGTAGACGATCCAACTTCTAGATATTTACTTGTGGCGAAAGCCAATGAATTATGTTTATGACCCAAAAGTTGGGGGTGAATGATGAATATGAATCTAATTAGTATCAAGTTCAAATATTGTAGACAAGTGACTTGAGATAGAGTATAACCAGAAAGTAGACTAAAATGTGACAATTGTTAGACTTATGAAATCAAGGGATAACACATGAGTTTTTCGTGATATACTTTTTTTCCGTGAAGGATTCCCATGATTTCAAGTATTGAGTGTTTTAAGATTTCCAATATTTTAGCCATATGGTCTTTTAGTTGGTTTAGATCATCTATGTATATGTTCCAATTCATCCATGATTTTAACTCGGGAACATGTCCAATAAGGATGTAATAATACTTTTTTTTGTTTTTTTTTTCTTGAAGGAAAATGTTATGATAATGTAAAAAAATGAATGCAATGATTATGTAATTAACTAAAAAAATTACTATCTCCTAATATGCAATGTAAAATGAAAATAAAAAGATGAAATATGCATGATTATGCGATGTATTATGATGAATATGAGATATAGATAGAGTAGGTTTTTTTCCTTCTAAAATATGTATGTGACCTACATGGTTCTTTTCTTATTTGATTGTTCTATGGTCTTTAACATGAACCTTCATTATGGGTGGCTCTATGATTCTAAATTGGTTCCTAGAGCACACAACTCAATTCTAAAATATTAAATCAAATAATAGGTAAACTATTAAAATAGAAATATTTTAGAAAAGGTCAACTATAAGTGTGACCTTCATTACAACCAAAAAGGACATACATATAGAAGATTAATATTACATAGTCCCTAAATTATCTTAGGTTGTGCTCAGCTCGGGTATAGTGCTCACACATAAGTGTGTAAATTGTGTTAGTGTAGTGTCTAGAGAAATAAATAAAATAAAGAAATCACCACAATTAAAATAAACTATCATAAATACATATAATTAATACATAAATTACCACAAATACATGTAAATTAACATAAATAAATAAAAATTAAAAAATTATCACAATTAAAATAAATTTGCACAAATACATATAATTAGTAGATAAATTTTCATACATAAATAAAAATAAAAGAATAATCATAATTAGAAAAAAATTATCATAAATTACCACAAATAAATAAAAAATACCACAATTATAACAAATGACCATAAATACATGTATACCTTCACAATTAGAATAATTTACCATAAATACATATAATTGATACGTATGTTATCATAAATATATATAAATCACAAAAAATAAATAAAATAAAAGAATCACCGTAATTATATTCACAATAAATATATAATAAAATAATTAAAACAAAGAAAAAAGAGGGGGTAATATAAATAAGAATAAATAAATAATTATATATAATTAATTAGGATGGGCTTGACTCTCCAACATCTCTAACAGAGTCGTCAACTGTCGCGTCTGGTTTATTTGCAAAAAAAGAGTCGCCACCAATTTTTTTTTATTAAAGGAAAACTTGGATAAAATCTAAAATAATAATTTTTGAACCAAATGTTTGGACTTGGGAGTTGATTATGAGTAGGAAAAGTATTACACCCCTACAACGTCCGTTAAAACGATTACCATATAATTAATTGTATACATACTATTTATTTATTTATTTATTCATTTTTACCAAAATAAAAAATAAAAAGTAAAATAAATTATTTACATTGATAAGAGAAAGAAAAATATATTTTTATTAATTTGGTTTGAGAAGGGGAAGACATTGCTCCTACGTATCCCCATAGCAATAGGAAAATCAAACCACACGTAGTTCTTGAGTAAAAAATATTTATGTGTTCAATTTTATTATTAATTTTACTTTAATATATATATATATATATAGAAATAATAATAGTAATAATAGTAATAATAATAATGATAATAATAGTAATAATAATAATAATAACAATAATAATAATAATAATAATAATAATAGGAGTGATTTGTGTATCGTTTTATTTTAAGAAAATACTTTTACTACTTTTTGACTTTTACAAATTGTAAAGAATAAAAAGTCAAAAAACATATTCATGAGTCGATGGTAATAACAAAAGAGAAAGAAAAAAAACAAAATAGAGAGAATTTGATAAAGACGTAGATGAGATCATACGACAATCGATTTGATTCTTATTATTTAATTTTAAAATTTGATCGTAAAATCAAAAAATCTCTTGTTTATATCA